>PVKS010001422.1:0-143044 GCA_004027875.1 Aplodontia rufa | reverse complement strand
CTGGGTATTTTCCCAAAAGAGTTAGAATCAGCATATTATAGTGATGTGGCTTCCTCAATGTTTATAGCAGCTCAATTTACTATAGCTAGACTATGGAACCAACCCAGATGCCCCTCACTCGATGAGTGGATATAAAAACTTTGGTACATATATACAATGGAATACTACTGGGCATTAAAGAAGACGATATTATGGCTTTTGATATCAAATGGATGGAGATGGAAAGAATTATGCTTAGTGAAGTATCCCAATCTCAGAGACTCAAGGGCCGAATGGTTTCTCTCATTTGTGGATGCTAGAATATATGAGGAAGCAGTAGGGTAGATGGCTAACCTAACAATACTTCAAACCGAATGACTCTCAGAGTAATAGGAGGATGACACCCTAGGATACTTGGAGGCGTAGGGAGGGGGATGAGGAGGGGGGAGGGTGTATGAAGAACTCATAGGAGACTGGCGAGTGGGAATATGGGGGACCATCCCAGAAGCCGATGTTATTCCTCCACAAGATACCCGTTTAACGCATGAGTTCTTCTGGGGGAAACTGCAACAGGTGAAACCCAAGGTGGTCATCCATGTTTTGGCATTACCCCTGGATAACAAAGTATATATACATTGATTACTGTTGGTTTGATAATGTTTCCCCCTCAACTGTATCTCTATATACTTCTAATAAAAAAAAAGTTAAAAAATCAAGAAAATGGTGAAACCAGAGAAGGTGCCATTAAATGAATTGTCAAAAAAAAAAAAAAAAAAAAAAAAAGCTTTGGAGGCTGGCCTCAAACTTGGGATCCTCCTCCCTCAAGCTCCCAAAATTGCTGGGATTCCTGGGATGTATCACCATGTCTGGCTCCAAAGCCCTTTTAATTCAACATTTTAATTTGCATTTAAAAAGCAATACTTTCCTTTGTCCACTGAGGGAAAAAAAATGACTGGAAGCATAATTAAAATGTATCTTATCAGCAGGAAAAAAAAAGCAACAAAGGTCTTAAATCCACAGTATATAAATTATGCTAAAAATTCAACAGTTAAAAAAAAAACCCAATGAATCTAATTAGTACATGGGCAAAAGACATAAGCAGACAGTTTACCAAAGAGGATACAGAGATAGTAAATAAGCACATAAAAAGATGTTCAACACGTTACTAACCATTAAGAGAATGCAAATAAAACCACAATGTATCTGATATTGCTACACACCTACCCGAGTTTCTAAAATAAAAATTAGTGGATATTAACAGTATATACCTCAAAGGTTCTTGGTAAAGATTATACATGTTAATTCAAGTTAGGCATTGTTTAAACAATACATAGCACATATTAAATGTTCAATATATAGTTACTACTCTTATTAAGTGTGGCTTAACATTTAATAGAAGTTTAATGAATACTAATACAGATTATGTATTAATTTATAAGACAAAAGAGTGGTTATAAAACATATTCATCATGTAGTCAACTCTTACTATGTTAGCATTACTGATAATTTTATTGTTTTGGTCATTTGTATCTTATCAATATATAATATGAATTAGAAATGTTGCTTTGTTAAAAATGACAATTTATTCACAGGTGTAGTGGTGCATGCCTGTAATCCCAGGACTTGGGAAGCTGAGGCAGGAGGATTCCAAGTTAGAGAGACCAGCCTCAGCAACTTCGTAAGACCCTGTCTCAAAAAACAAAAAAACTGGACTGGAGTGGTGGCTTGATGGTTACTGCGTTTGCTTGGCATGTGCAAGTACGTAGGTTTGAACCCCAGCTTATACAACAAAGTGTCTGAGCAATGAAAGCAGCATGAAAAACTAAATAAAAATTCTCTCTCTCTCTCTCTCACTGTCCCTCTCTCTTTAAAACAAACAAATAAACTTTCTTATAAAAGGACTTGGGATGTAGCTCAGTGGTAAAGCAACCCAGAGTTATATCCCTAGCCCGCCCTCCTCCAAAAGAGAGATAATTTATAGTGAGAAGGGTATACAACTGGTTTACTGACTAAAATGTTAAAAACCATAGAGGAGGAAGAATCCCATTACAGAGTAACAGAAGATTAAACGCATGGAAACAGTGAAAACAAGTTACAAAAGAGAAAAACTTTTTCAAAAAATCAGATGATGACAGAATTTAACAGATGTTCAGTAGATGCATGACACACAGGGCTGTACAACTTAGAAATGGCTTTAAGTAAAAGACAGGCAAGAACCAAGCCAGATGGCATACACCTGGTAGGATTCCACCAACTCTGAAGAGTAAGGCTGGAAGATCTCAGGTTCAAGGCCAACTTGGGCAATTTAGCAAGAATCTGTCTCAAAATTAAAAACAAACAAACCAACAGAAAAAGGAGAGGGGATTAAGCTCACCAGTAGGACACATGCCTAGCATACCTGAAGCCCTGGTTCAAATGCCACTATAACACACACACATGCGAGAGCACATACACAGACAGGGAACGGGGTTTGCAATGATTTCCTATTGACACAATGGAACGATGTGAATGGTACTAATTTATTAAAATGAACCTTGAATAAAATTATCCTAGTAGTACCAGTACCAGTGACCTGAACAACTAAACTCAATTCACTTCATCTGCTCCAGTGAGCTTTAGATATATACTCTAGGATCTTTGGTGGGCATGAAGAAATAAATACATTTTATATAGGCTGGGATTTTTTTTTCCCGTTGTAGCAATAAACTTTGAAATCATAAGCTATTTCATGTATATTGTTTTAAAGTTCTTTGAAATAGGATGATTTAGGGGGTGGAGTGGTAGCTCAGCGGTTACAGCATCTCCTTGGCATGCGGGAGGACGCATGTTCAAACCTCAGCACTACATACACAGCAAAGTGTTAGAGCAACGAAACCAACATGAAAAACTAAATAAACTTGATTTTATCTTTCTCTCCCTCTCTCTTAAAAAAATTAAAAACGGATGATTTCTATTTATATTTTTAAGTTTATTTTTATTGGTGCATTACAGTTGTACGCAATGAAAGCTTTGTTGTCACATATTTATACACACAATAAAACAACATAATTTGGCCAACATCACCCCCACATCAGCACTTCCCTACCTCCCTCATCCCATCACCTGATCCCTTGCCTCTCTTTCTGGAGTATATATTTATTCTAATACACTCTCAAGTATAGTGACATAATTCTTATACATATGAAGAACATTTTTTATATACCTGACTACCCTATATATAATGACATACTTATAACAGCTTGAAGTGTACTTTGTTTTAACTCAGTTCTAGCATTTTTCCCTCCCCTTCCCTTCCTCCTACCCTGTTCTTTTTAGATTTGATAATAGGATAAGCATTAACTATTTTATAAAAGCATGCAGTATAACTTCCTCTAATTTAGTCCCCATTATAAACCACATTTATAAGTAAAATATATTTGATAATTTAGAAGGTTTGCTTAAATAGAGGATTTGATTTGTTAATAAGATTTTCAGGTGATTTGGAAAAAAGGCAGCTGTATTAAACCATAAGTGGAATTAGCCAGTGTCTCTTGATTAATTTAAGAATGCAATTAGATTAAATACACAATTAGTACTGTGTGGTGAAAATTAAATCTAGAAAAGGAATGGATCACAAAATAGCTATATTTATATTACCAGTTGCATAAAATCCATGGAAAGACATTAGAAAAACTAGGTTTTCTTTAAAAGAGAGAGAGAGAGGTACAGTGAGAGAGAGAGAGACAGAATCAGTTTTATTTAATTTTTTCATCTGGTTTTTGTTGCTCTTACACTTCATTGTATACATGGTGCTGGGGTTCAAACCTGGGTCCTTGTGTATGCCAGGCAAGTGCCATAACCACTGAGCTACTCCTCTAGCCCCAAACTAGGTTTTCTAATTGTAAACTCTAAAACACAAAAACTATAATCATGCCTATCCATACATAAAAGCAACCTTCCAAAATCGAAAACTCCATCAAAACTTATATTCAGTCAATATATTTTCACTTAACAATTTTAAAATAATGAACCAAAATAAATCAAATTTACTATTTTTTTAAAAAGATCTACATAATAAATAGTAAAATTTTTTATATAGGTCATAATATAATACATCTATTCAGTGAATCACATACTTGCTAGCACTCCATTAACAGTGGTTACAGGTACTACAATGATATAAACAAAACTTCAATTAAGAAGAATATATTTGTAGGGCTGGGGCTTGACCGCAATGGTGAGCACTTCCTTTAGTACACTGGGGCCTAGAGTCCAGGATTTCTGAATACTTAATCAAAAGGCAGGGGACAATTATATTAGAAATCTTTATTTGTTAAACATTGATTATGTACTTAATACAGTATCACAATGCTAATGCTTATACAAATGAATAGCACATACATAAATAAATAATAATTGTAACACAGTGGTAAGGGATAACAGAAGTATACTGCAAGTGCTATGAGACAGTGTTATAAAAGTGCAGCACATAATTTAACTCTGGTGGCTGGGAGTATAGTTCAGTGGTAGATTGTTTGCCTTGCATGGAGGAAACCCTGGGTTCAATCTCTAGAACCCCAAAAAACAAGCAACTCTGGACCTCTTGCCAACAAGCAAAACTAGAAACAAACAAATTATTATTGGTCATAATTTTACTTTCTAAGAATGAAAAAATATACCAGTAGACATAAAGCAAAATATGCTAAAAGTGGTAGAACGCAAAATTTTAAAACAGTGGGGAATTTCTAAAGAGAGGATGAGAAAAGGAAGAGAGTCTTCAAGCTACCAACTTGAAATAGATAATTTTTAAAAAATTTTAAACAGAGAAAGTGGGAAGTAATCAGAAGGCAGCTGGAATGCAACTATACTTGAGAGGAATCAGTGGATAAGAAAAGTGTGGGCTACAGACCACAACATAGTAAGACTGGAATTTCAAATGTAGTGGAATGAACAAAAGCTTTGTTGGAATCCCAACTCCTAATACAACTTACTGTATGTGTGCCTGGGGCCAATTACACCCAACTCTAGAAGTTTGTATCTGAATCTGAAGAATGGGGAAAACATTATATCTTTGAATGAGTACTATGGATAATTAAATGATGCAAGATATATAAAATATCCAATGCAACAGGTAGTTAACAATGACTAGTTCTTTTTATTCCTCTTTTAAAACACTGTAAAATATGGAATCAAAGAAAGGTAACAGTATTCAGTTGCTACAGAATCAATTACAGAGAGAATAGAAAGTAAGTAGTATTCATCCTTCAGTTTCCATTGATATTTTGTTAATTAGAATTAATAATTAACAAGGACAAAGAAAACAGGGGTTTACACAGGATATACTGCTAGACATCACCAATGACATCTGATACATGCTTCAATCTGTCACATGCATATTTGGCTTAAGACATAATCATGCATATCAAATTTGGCATCACATGCTTTTCAAAAAAAGCTCACATTTAAATTAGTTTAAGAATATAGACAATTACAGTACCTAATTGAACACCTCATTAAATAAAAAGAACAAAATATTTAAAAACGAAAGTTTTTAGATCTTTACAGAAAATAGTCTCATGATGGGAAGTGAGGGAAGGGGGAGGAGAGCTGGAGTGAGTCTGGGCCACATTATGTAGGGAAACAGACTTGAAAATAAGCACTTTCTGTAGTTATGCTAGGAGAGCATGAAGCTCATTTTTAATATTTCTGACAACACTGGAAAGTAATATTAACATCTGAAAAGTTGTCATTATTATAGCCAAGGACATTTAATGTCCAAATAGTAGTGCCTTAAATCAGACTATGATTAAATGAAAAGCACCCATATGAATTATTTTCACACATCTGGTTTGAAGTTTGTGTTTTGTCTTAAATTATGATACTTATTATATTTTGTTCTAGACAATGCTAAATATATTTTGTCATATAAATACTTAAGGCCAATATAAGCAACAATTGTATATTCTTCTCATATTCTTTCATTGAATGTGATACGGAAAAGTACTATTTAACTTAGGATTAAAATCAATTTGATGTTGGCTATAAGACTATTTATAGAAAAAGTTATATAGCTTTTAAATTTGTTTTATGAAAATATCAGTGGAATGGTCAAAGAAGACATATAAAGGTCCAAAATTAGAGCTATAGTGGTGGCTCAGCGGTTGTGGAGTACGCCTGGCATGTGTGAGGATGTGGGTTCGAACCTCAGCACCACCTACACAACAAAGTGTTGGAGCAACGAAAGCCATATGAAAAACTAAATAAAATTCTCTCTCTCTCTCTCTGTCCCTTCCTCTTAAAAAAAAAAAAAAGTACAAAATTGATGATTTTTAGTGAGAATTGTTGAATTCTCTAAGATTTTCCCCAAAAGATTTTAAAATCATACTAAGAATCACAGCTGAAATTTCATTTTATTTAACAGCTTCAAAATCTTTGCTAATTTTATTGAAAGCCACACTAAAAAGTTAGACTAATACAAGAATAATTTCATTGTTTTCTTCTTAAAAGTTAAAAGGTACATTTGTACATGAACTTATTTTTAAGGTATGTTTACATAAAGTAATTAAGAAACTTTTTTTTAAGAGAGAGGGACAGTGAGAGAGAAAGAGAGAATCAGTTTTTATTTAGTTTTTCATGTGGCCTTCGTTGAACTGCCACTTCATTATGTATATGGTGCTGGAGTTTGAACCTGCATCCTCCTGCATGCCAGGCAAGCGCTGTAACTGCTGGGCCATGGCTCCACCTCCCAGAAACACTTTTAATATGTACAAATAACAATATCAACTTAGCAAGAGGGAATGTCTAGATAGAACCAGCTGTGCTGACCTCAGAGGTGAAATTCTGTTCTGATGTCCAGTCATGTATCGTCAAGAGAAGAAAACTGAGTCTAAAGCCAGGTGAGGAACTAGTCAAACTCTGCAAAGAACAAACCCCTTGGTGCCTGCTCTAAGGGTTTTATATAGTTCATGCCAAAGTTTATGACCTGGAAATATCTATTGTTTTATTTCAGACACAAAATTTTTTTAGAGTATCATATAAAATCAAGTGATAAATATTATACAGATTTCACTATTGATATAAAATGCAGATCAAGAAATTTTAAAAAACGGCACCTGTCTGTTACAAATAGTATATGAAAAAAAAGTAATGCAGAAAAACTATAAAATTTAGAAGAAAACACAGGGGAAAATATTCATGGCCTTCAATTAATAAATTATGGTCTTTGCTACGACAACCTAAGAGCACAAGCAACAATAACAAAAAAAAATTGTTTTTGATGAAAATTAAAAACTTTTCTTCTTGTAATTATCTTATGAGACAAATATCCAAAATACATGAAGAATTCTAAAAGCGCAACATAAAGGGAGATAACTAAACTTAAAAATGAGCAAAGGATTTGAAGACATTTCTTATTAGATATACAAATGACCCATTAAAAACATGAAAAGCTACTTAGTTTAAATGACAGAACCCTTCATAACAACTATAAGATTGCTATAATTAAAATGTTACACAGTAAGTGTTAGCAAGGACGTTGAAATCCTCATTTATTGTTGGTAGGACTGTAAAATGGTGTGACTATTTTGGAAAATACACTAATAATACTTTAAAAATGAGAAACAAAAAATTTATCAATAACCCAGCATTCTATACCAAATATCTACTGAAGAAATAAATCTACTGAAAATGTATGCTCACCAAAAAGCTTCAACATGTTCAGTGCAGCATATATTCATCACAGTCAATAAGTGAAAACTATCCAAATGTCCATCAGTTGGTGAATGGAGAGAACAAAATGTGAAATCACCACACAATGAGGTATTACTGGGCCATAAGAAGGAATGAAGTACGGATACATTCCAAAACATGGAGAAATCATGAAAATATTATGCAAGTGAAAGAATCTAGACACAAAGGGCCACATATAAATTATGTGATTCTAATTATGTGTAATGTCCAGAATAGGCAAAAACACAGGCACATAAAATAAGTTTATGTTTGTTAGAGGCTAGAAAAGGAGAAAATGATGAGTGACTGGTCATGGGTAAAAGATTTTTTTAGGGGTGATGAAAATGTTCTGGAATTTTGTCATGCTGATGTTTACACAACTATGAATACTCTAAATATCACTGCACAGTATTAAGAGGGAACTTTATAATGTTAGGATTAGACTTCAATAAAACTATTGGTTTTTGCTAAAAAAAAGTCCTCAAACGAATGTCAAGGGGAGTCCTTCTAGGTGATAGCTGAAGCTTCATGTTTAATTTATAGCTATTCATCATACCATAAATTTATGTATGAGGTCTTTAAAAACAACCATTAAATTTCAAAAAATGAAATATGGAAATAAAGGACAGCCATAGTCCCCAAACAACAAACAGAAATATTCCTGTCCTCATCGACTCAGAAAAACAGGTTTTTCTGCCCCTTAAAAACTATAGCATTGTAGCAATTTTTAAAGTAGTCTGTGGAAATTTAAGAACTCTGTCTTGTTTACCAAAACTAATTTAAAATTCATATTCTGATAATTAAAACAAAGCAAAAAACTTTTTAAAATTACAAAATGCTAGTTAAAAAAAAGAGGAAAGTTTACTGAAATTTATAATTTCATTTAAAGGGTAATATGAAATAAAGAGACCAAGTAGTGTCTGGATCATTTAAAATGTCCTTACTGATAACCTGCTATCCAGATTATGGACTCAATATATCTGTATTTTCTGAGCTTTCTTAGAACCCTTTTAACCAATAAGGGTAGCCAAGGAATACCTCATCTTCTTTCCTTACAAGCTTCAGAATATTGAGTGTTTGGATTCCAACCCACAATGCTAAGACCTAACTGGAAGGGGGAACTGCAGAGTAAGAGGGAAAGTTTCCTCTTACAAATTCTGGAGTTAAGAGTCTAGATGAAAAAAGAACAATGTATAAAAACAGGTTAGTGTTTACAGAATTGTCATTATTACTTACATGGCCTATTCCAGGAACTTTATTATTTACAATATACATTCCAATCTCCACAAAAAATTCAAATCTTTGTAATATACCTTATGAAGAAGGGACTGTATAGACAATCCAAACTAAATTGATGTATTCCAACGGTATTCAAGATAATAACCCAAAACCACCAGATCTGCAAGTCTAATTACAGGTTTGTTTTCATAATGCAAGTTAAAAATAGCATAAACATTTTGTTATTTAGTATACTGAAGTGGTGACCTTTCAGTAGGATTTGAAAGGATCAAATATATCAAAGATTAATTCCTGTGTAATTTTACTGACAATTTATCCATCTAAGAAATGGAAAGCAGACTAGCAAGGAGATGATAAGAGCATTCTGCATCAAAGAATTCACTAGCAAAACAGGACACGCTGTGTCTAAAACTATAATCGCAGCACTTATTTTAAAGTCTTCTTAGGAACCAGGTTTAAAAGATGGATAATCTGGCCTCATGAATAATTATCATCCAAACTACAGAAATGGGTCAAAGAGTGTAGGATTAAAATGTAAGATATGATTCTTTATTCAAAGAATTTCTTATAAGGCTCCAGAAGTGGCACCATCATTCCCTAGAATTAACTGCAGTTAAAGAAATCTTCCATATTACACAAAATATGAATTGCAATAATATTTAATGCAAACATTGTTAAACCATTGCAAAGTAATAAGGCTATTTAATTAATGATATGATATGGAAAAACACGGAAATGAAAAATATTAAAAACTTTCAAGGATAATACATGGGGGATGGGGAGCAAATTTTAGTTCTACTCCCTTAATCATTCCTCATACAATGCAAAAACCAGAGCTGAAGTTACACTTTGATGTGTAGGTCCTTTTGAAAGCTACTCGACCTTGTTTTATATGAAGCATCTGTAGCTAAAATGAACACCTAGTGAAGAGTATAGATGCTGCATTACATAAGCAGACGTCAGAACTGTCCCAAGCTGATTCTAAGTTACTTTAAACATGTACAGAGTCAGAAATTAGCTATGGCTTACATCTTAGAAGTAACAAATAATTACCCTCATCATGATGAAAAGGATTTTAAATGTAAGCTAATAGAGGTATTTTTCCTTTAGCAAAGCTCTGCTTTTAAAAGTAAACGTCAAGACTTTAATTAAAATAGGAAATGCTTTACTATGTAGTAAAAACACTTTCAGGCTAGAGAAGCAGAGAAGGAAGAATTTATGGAAGAGAAAATATGGGACAGAATGGTGGAAAAACTAAATAAAATTGATGTTCTCTCGCTGTCCCTCTTAAAAAAAAAAGCAACATACATTTAGATTGACTTCTTCACATTTCATACACATTAACTCAGCCATATATCTAATATACAGATCATTCATCAGGGAGCTCAACAATTATTTGATACCCTAATTCACATAATTTCACAACTAGGAGTGTTTGAAACAATTTGTGTTGCATACATAATTGTATCACAACATATGCATGCAGACAGGTAATTTTTATGAAAGGATCACACCCAAGATAGACACACAGGCCACTCAAAAGTTTTTGAATGCATATTCAAGCTTGTAGAACTTAGTTATAATCAGACTCAACATTTCATTGACTGAGATTTCTCCCTGCCTTTCTAATCCCTATAAACAATACTCTCAAACACTCTCAAATTCTCTGAACTAGAATTGACTCTCCTTGATAGCTTTGTTTAAGCAGAACATTTGAGGAATACATCCTGCTCAAGACAGAATATATTCTGTGAACTATTTCCAAGTCCTGGAAGTCAGATAATAAAATGAAAGTTTAAATGAATCTTTACTAAGGATTAACATATTAACACATTATAATCAATTTGCAAAGAAGCAACCTGCCTAGGTAATGATTTGAAATGTTTCAAATATGTATGTCATTACATGTATTTATGTGATATCAATTTGAACTATGCATACATCAATATACCTATATTTATACTTGTACTTATGTTATCTACTCAGTACTTATTATTTTAAACAATCTGCATGAACCACAGAAAAGTATCATATAAAATCCCATAGACCTTGAAAATAAAAAACAAAACATTAAAAAACAGCTATGACTCTACGACTTTGGCACATACTTTACATAGAGGATGATACCCTGATATGAAATGTCAAAAACAAAATCATCTGGGGTCACATCAGAAAGAATAGTATCTTAATCTTTCTCTTTCAAAACAGATTTTTGCTTTTTAATATTCCTAAATGATAACCATACATATAACATGCTTGAAATTATCAGCACATAGTTATTTTTAAAGCATGAGTAACTAGACCAAAAGCAATTCTCATATTTACCCAAAAGAAGGAACCACTACTAAGAATCAAAAGCCCAGTAATTCTGTTCTTAATAGACAGGTGCTGTGTGTTCTGGCATATTATATGAAAATCATTTATGAGAAGAACAGGGAAAAAATAGTTTTTACTATTGGAATAGATATGTGATTAAGCAGATTCTGACACCATGAAACTGTCAATAGGTTGAATGAACCCTTTAAAAGGTATCATTCTGAATGTTGGCATTCTTTGTGGATAGAAAATGAGCAGAAAGAAAAAAATGTTACAGTGAAACAAAGAAACAAATTTAGGACTTAGGGATCTTTTTGAACTGGTAAGGGCGAAGAAATGAACATTCTCTGGACAGGGAATAAGCAGAGGTTTGCTACTTCCAAGATTATATTAGGCCAGCAATAAATTGGGAAAATGAAGCCCATGTTCGTCAGTGAAAAAATGGGAAGACAAAAGTCAATCAAAGCAGCAGCAAGACTGACTAAGATATTAAGTTACCTCTGGCATTTATTACCAGGATAGAAAACTCCCCTAGAAACTTGAATATTAACTACAATCTGAAAAGCCTAAAATAATAATAATTGGGGAGTAAACCATTTAAAAATATTTTCTTATAAGAGTTAAACACTAAACTCTTTTTTAGTGATACAAATGCCACTAAACAATTAGCTATGGAACAGCTCTATTTACAACAGCTGTCACATTTTAAGTCATCTTACAAGCTTTCATCAAATTTCAAAACTGAATATAGGAGTCTAACATTTTTGCCAAATTCACTCATATTTTCAGGGGGTTTTTTGGTACCAGGGATTGAACCCAGGGACGCTTAACCACTAAGCCACATCACCAGCTCCCTCCGCCGCCGCCGCCTTTTTTTTTTTTTAAAGAGAGGGGGAAAGAATCAATGTTTTATTTATTCATCTAGTTTTTGTTTCCCTGACACTTAGTTATGTATGTGGTGCTGGGGTGTGAACCTGTGACCTTGCATATTTCAGGCAAGCATTCCAACTAACACTGCTCCAGCGCTCTAGTTTTTTGTTTTTAGGGCCTCACCAAGTTGCTGAGGCTGCTTTGAACTTGTGATCCTCCTGCTTCAGCCTCCTGAACCTCTGGGATTATAGGAATGCACACCACTTCAAAGAGGTTTTATGAGAGGTGAAATTAGCAAAGCGTAAAAAAGAGGCATAGGGCATAGCTCAGTGGTACAGCACTTACTTGCCTACATGTGTGAAGCCCTGGGTTTTATTAAGGGGAGGGGGAAATTAGATCAGGAAAGAAAATACATACCTATAATTAGTAGTCAGGTTTATTTTTACATATGTTAGACTAGCCTTTAAATAAAAATATTAAGCTTCTTGCTATAACTAAATTTTTTCCTATTGAAAGAGTCAAAAAAACCCTCATTTTCAGTGAAATCATTAAAACCACACTTCACTGACAATCTCTTGTAAACTGAGGTATGAATTATGTTTGCTTTAAAATTAACCATATATTCTATATATGTAAGAATGGGGAACAAAGTTAGAATTATTTCTAAATTTGAAGGTTCATGTTTTGATGTACTCACTAAAAATTGCTTAGCTGATAACTAAACAAAGAGAACTTTCTGTTAGAAAAAAAGAAAAGAAAAGAAAACCCACAATTTTAGCAGTAAGTTTCAATCTCTTTCCACAAAGGGAGGATGTTATGTTTTTACTTTCTGCCCATGTATTTTTTCTAATAGTAGAAAACGGATAAAAGATGGGAAGCAAAAAGAAAAGCAGGATAACTAGTCAAGTGTTTGTGAAAACTGGAATACAACCTAAAATGGAAAGTTAACGTTTGAAAAGGCTAAGAATATAAAAGTAATGAATTTTTAACAATATTTGAAAAAGAACAGGTTCTGTCTGGAGCCAGACTAAACTGTCTGGGTTCAAATCCTGGCTCTTCTAATTCCTAGGTGGATGAGCCTAGACAAGGTTCAAAGACCAATCTATATCTCAATTAACTCATTTATATATATAAAAGGGGAACATAATAGCATATAACAGTAAGGATCAAATGAATAAACATCCAAAATATTTAGAACAACATTGAGTACTCAATAATAAAGGATAAAATAAATATGAGCGACTGTTATTCACCTGTGATTAACTTTAATCACAAGCACTTTTTAAATCTTGCAAATACTGAATGAAACAATGATCTGGCTAGGAACAAGTTAGTAATGGGAAAATGTTGAACTTCATTTAATGATAACTGTAGTAGTTTGAAATAACAATAGAACTTTGAACATTTCATTTATCTGGCTATAAATTAGAAAAATACTGACATTATTTTTTGTTTCAGAGAGAATCAATTTTTATTGAGGTTTTCACACAGCTTTCATTGCTGTGACTCTTAGTGGGTGCTGGGGTTTGAACTTGTGTACTTGCACATGCTGGGCAAGCGCTGTAACCACCAAGCCACTGCTCCAGCCCCTGACATTATATTATTTTGAAATTACTAGACAAATTAAAATTTTAAAGCTCTTTCAAAGCTTTTTTTTTTCAAAGCTGTTTAGTAATAACATTTAATCTCATCTAGTACTCTAAGAATCATCTACATCAAATTGCTACCATTCCTATATATGAGTTGTTTTAAAACATACTTGCCAAGTATATTTATAACTAAGTTACTTTTATTTTTCAAAACTCCTCATAGGAACAATTTTTTAATTCTAAACAATCTAAGACAAGTAGCTTACTTTTAGTAAGGGCATCCAAAACTTGCTGTGTTGGGCTGCCCCCTACAGGCCTCAACTTACCTATTTCTTTTTAAAGCTGCGTAGGTAGGGAATATAATTCAATTTTTACATTAAAAATACTAACAGTAAAGCAAATCATTATTTTTCATTCAATCATTATAGTAGAAAATAGTCCCAAAACCATATAGAGAGAGCAGTGAAACAGTTCTTATCCTTGGGGAATTCAAAGCTGCTTACAAAGAAATTCCATATATTTCAACAAACCAGGATGAAATACTGAAAAATATCTTTATGTTATAATGCCTGATACAGAAAAATAACTGGACTTAAGATCCAAGATCCACATTAAGAACTGCCAAATATCAAGCTGAGCAAGTCAGTTTATGCCAAGTTGTCTTATTTCCAAAATTAAGGAGTTAGATGATTCCTCCAGCTTCTATGGCTCTAATACTATTACATCTGCCACAGCAAAGGTATAAAGAACTAAGTGTTTTAAAACAAAGTTCAGATAACAAATAATATAGTATGAAGGGCTGGTAATACATGTGGAGAGATTAAGAAAGACTGAAGGAGGTGATATTTTAGATGAGTCTAGAAGCACTCTGGGAGCAATGGCTATTCTGAGAAGTTAAAGTAAGAAAATAAAACAATGGCACCTTGGAAAACAGCATATGGTATCTTTTGGTTGCAGTAAACACATATATAACATAAAATTAACATCAATATAAAATCAATAAATTGGAGGGAGAGAATTAAGGTAGAAAAATCTACTAAGAACTATTAAAATAGTTCAGTCAGGAGGCAGAGAACGTGAGGGAAAACAGCAAGATGGGGAGAAAAGCAAACGGTTCTTCTAGTATGTTAGAATACGCAATTCAAAGTGAACTAAAGTTCTTCTGTGAGACTGTGTCTAGAAACTTGAAGGAACGTGCTAAAGAAAGAGAAAAAAGTGGGGTGGAGCAGTGGCTCAGCAGTTGGAGAACTTGCCTGGCACGCTGAGGACCCGGGTTGGAGCCCTAGCACCACATACACAACTAAATGTTGGAGAAAAGAAGGCCAGATCGAAAAATAAACACAAATAGATTCTCTATCATTCTCTTTCTTAAAAGAGAGAGAGAAAAAAGGAAACTAAAACTGGAGATTATGTAAGCATTTTAGAAGTGACTTTGAGAGGAGAAGGTGACTATGCTAAGATGGGAAATAGGGTGATAAATGGAGTGAATTATTCATCAGGTATGTTCCATGGGTCCCAAAATAAGATATAAGAAGCACGACAAACTTTTAATGACTTAAGTTAATAACATCTAATAATAAGTCCTGCTGTGATTTGGAAATGATTTACTCTGAACCAGACACAATAGTGTATTAAAACTATTATATTTAATCTTAATCACCCTATGAAATATTTATTAACCCCTATTTTACAGACTATAAAATAGAAGTCCAGAGATGTGAGGTAAATGCCCCAAATCACACAGGTGGGTAGAAAATAAACTTAAAACTGCCTAAATTGAAAGGTCTTCATGTGAACCACTTGCTATATTATTTTTCCCAAAACTTAACCTTGTACATTTGTTTTTTATTGGTGTAATAAAATTGTACATAAAAGTGGAATTCATTAGTACATGTATGTAACATAATTTGGTTAATTTCATTCCTCGGTACATCCCCATACCTTCCCCTCCCCTCCCTCTTCTGCTGGTCTCCCTTATATTTTCTTTAGACTCCTTATTTATTTCTTATTTTCTCTCTAGCTTCCACTTATGAAAGGAAACAATGATCTTTGACTTTATAAGTTTGGTACATTTCATTTAACATGATATTCTCCAGTTCTAGCATTTACCTGCAAATGACAATTTCATTCAATCACTTGCTATATTAACGCATGTTAGAAATTCAATTCCTTCAGATTTTTCAGAGTTCTATATCAGCAAACCTATGTGGGGGAAAAACTCCAAACTAATAAAGAATGTGGAACTTTAACAGAAAGCAACCGGTGTTCATTTACAGGACATATGTATAGAACTATACTCAGAAAACATCCATGAAGACTCAGGCCTATACTCTTACCTATCTATAACTAACAATGAGTATCTTTTTATACAAGCTAGAAGTGAAACCAACTTGTACATTGTTGACCCAAGCACTGAAAGCATGCCCTAATATTCACACATAAACCCTCAGTAAATACTGAGAGATGTACTCATTCTAGACATTTAAGGGAATCTTACTGGAAATAATTTTTTATTGGTTACATATTATGTATAATTCACCAGGCTAACCACTGAGAAATTAAGAACTAAATAAAAAATTTGAGAGAATTAAAATGGGATACTAGAAAATATCTCTTTAATATAAAATAAGATAATAATAGACAAAGAGGAACAAAAAATATACTTTAACAAAAAACAGCAGCCATCACATTGGTGTCTGCCTATAATCCCAGGTCCTCAGTGGACCGGGAGTTCAAAGCCAGCCTGGGCAAGAGAGCAAGAACTTGTCCCAAAACCAACAAAATAACAGCTCAATAAATATAAACTCTACCACATAAGGAACTATATTGATACTCTAATTAAAAAACAGAGATTGAGTTGGGTACAGTGGCATACACCTGTAATCCTAGCAACTCGGGAGGATGAGGCAGGATGACTGCAAGTTCAAAGTCAGCCTCAGCAACTTAGCAAGACCCTGTTTCAAAATAAAAAAAATAAAGAGGGCTAAGGATAAGACTCAGTGCTTAAGTGGCTCTAAGTTCAATCCCTGGTACCAAAAAAAAAAAAAAAAAAAAAAAAAAAAAAAAAAAAAAAAAAAAAAAAAAAAAAAAAAAAAAAAAAAAAAAAAAAAAAAAAAAAAAGCAGAATGCATTTAAAAAACATGATCTAATTATTTTCTATTTATATCAGATAAAATTTGAATTCACAGACAAAATAGGTTCAAAGGATGGCAAAAAATGCTAGAAAAACTAATTTGAAAGAGTTGGAGTAGATATAGTAATATCAGACAAGATATTAAAACAAAATAATAAAAGGTCTAATCTACCTATGAAGATAAATGCACCTATCAATAGAATCTCAAAATTCATGAAGCAAAAACAATTCCAAGGAAAAAAAACATAATTAATTAAATAATTGGAATTTCAAATACCCCACTTTTCAATAATGAAAAAAAAACTATACAGAAAGTCAATAAGGAAACTGAAAAGATGTACAACTATATAAACCAGACAAATCTCACAGAGTGGATATCCACGTAGCAACAGCACAATTGATCTTCTTCTCAAAGTACACAGAACATGTTCCAGGAAAAAGTATATATTAGGACATAAAACAAGTCTCAGCCAATTTAATCATACTGAATCATGCAAAGAGCGTACTTTGAGCATAATGGAATGAAATTAGAAATGAAAAACAGAAGGAAATTTGGAAGATTCACAAATAATGTGGAAATTGAACATTATGGTCCTACATAACAAGGAATCAAAGCAGAAATCAAGAGAAACTGGAAAATATTTTGACCGGACTGAAAATGAAACAATGAACGAAAAACTACTGGATAAAGCAAAAGCAGCGTTAATAAAGAAATGTATAGGGGGGAAAAGCAGTATTTGTGGGGAAAATGGCTACATTAATAAAAGAAGATCCTGCCAGGCAGGTGATACATATCTGTGATTCCAGCTATTCAGGAGGCTGCAGTGGAAGGATCACAAATTTGAGGCTAGCCTCAGCACTTACCGAGGTCCCAAGCAAGTTAGCAAAACCCTGTCTCAAAATAAAAAATAACAAGGGTTGAGGATGTGTCTCTGTGGTCAAGTGCCCCTGGGTTAAATCCCAAGAACCAAATCAAACCAAAAACCTAAATTCAATAAACTACCTTTCCACCTTAAAAAACTGTAACAAGAAAAAAATAATGAAATATTAGAGAGCAAATAAATTGAATAGAAAATAGAATTGTGTGTATGTGAGAAATCAGCAAAACCAAAATATATTCGGTGTAAATATCAAATATATTGATCACAGAGAAAACACAAGGGAAAAAAAAACATTCAAATTACTAAAATCAAGCCTGGTATGTTGGCAGGCACCTATAATTCCACCTCCAGGAGGCAGAGGCAGAAGGATCATAAATTCAAGTAAAACACAGGCAACATAGAGAGATGCTGTCTTTAAAAAAAACAAAAACAAAAACAAAAAAAGTAGAGGGGTGGCTGGGATATAGCTCAGTGGTAAAATCCCTGCGTTCAATCGCCAGTACAGAAAAATAAAAAGCAAAATGAATTACCGAAAATAAAAAATGAAAAAGGGGACTTCCCCTTTTTCTCCCCCCCTCTTTTACTTACTTACTTTTTTTTTACACACACACACACACACACACACACATACAACACACACATACACCTTAAGAAAAATAGAAAGTCTGAAAAGACCTAAAAACTAAAATATTAATTTAAAAAAATAAAAAAAAAAAACAACAAAATTTTGGGTCTGGGGAATATAGCTCAGTGGAAAAGCATGTGATTAGCAAGTGAAAGACTCCAAGATGAACCTTTGCAGCACCAGATGGTATCACTGGCCACTTCCACCAAACATTTAAAGACTGAATCCAATCTACCAATCTACTGCTAAAGTCTCAATAAACATATTCATCTTCTTGCAACGAAGATATTCCTTTATAATATCATGCCATATACATTATTTTGAGAAAGATCTACACCTCAATCCTTACTCCACTAGCTAACTGTCCTTCATTTCATTAATAACCTTTACCTTAAAAAGAACAGTTCCCTTATCTACCCAACAGGGGTGTTCTTAAGATCAAAGGTGATTGGTGGCTCAGCGGTTTCGGCGCTTGCCTGGCAAGCACGAGGACCCGGGTTCAAACCCCAGCACCATGTACACAACTAAGTGTTGGAGCAACTAAGGCCATGTGAAAATCTAAATAAAGTTGTTTCTCTCTTTCTCTATCTCTCTCACTGTCCCTCTCTCTTTAAAAAAAAAAAAAAAAAGATCAAAGGTGATGATATGAAACCACTTTGCAGAATATATAGCACTATAAAATACAAGGTAATTTTTTTCCACATTTATTAGAAGTATATCAAGGTAATTTTTAAAAATTATTTTACATCCCATACTGCATTGTTTGCAATTTTAGAGCAAGAGCAGAAAAGGAGTTATTACCTGACAAGTCAGTCCAAAATTTTACCCAAAAAAGTATGATATGAACATTATAGTATATTACATAATGAGCCCAGAATAGTCACTTTCATGTGTGTTTTGTACATATATTTTGTATTTTTATGTACCATTTATTATGTAGAAGGCAATGTGAAGAGAATAAAGATATTAAGCATGGTACAGACTTCCCTCTTTGTCTAAGTATACTAAAGAAGAACACTTCTGACATGTTTAATAAACATTTAAAGCACTGAGAGGAAATTAACTTCATAGACTGAGATTACTATTATTATAAAACATGAAAATGAATGATATTTCTTCAACATGCTAGTTATCTTTGCTCATATCAGAAATAAACTTCTTTTAAGAACTGAGCAATCAGGCAGTGTGGGGGTATTTCTGGTTTAGGAACCAATGCATATCATATTGTAACTTTATATATGCATTTATGATTGTACAATAACTCCTTAACAAAAAAAAGAACTGAGCAATAACTAAACACTTTATTTTTATATGAGATACAAACCATACTCTAAACCCAGATTCCCAAAATATATCTTAACATGCTACTGAAAGGTATGGTGTGAATTAAATACCAAAGATAACTTGCTCCAAGAAAGTTACTACATAATGCTTCAAATGAAAATATATTAACAATATACTTCAAGATTTGGGGATTATGGAAGCTTAATACATTCTCCTCTAACATTATTTTTTTTCTAATCTCATCTCTTATTCAATGCACCAGCTCTCTTGAACTAGGAAACTGCTGAAATTAGGGGACAATCTAATTTAGAGAGAGCTGTAAACCTCTGCAGTGTTCTCTCTGAGTAGACATGCATGTGGATCACCAAATCTGAGGAAAAGCTGAATTCTTTGTACTTTTGAGATAGAAAAAGGCCAGGGAACATACACACTTCTGCCAAAAGAGCTCTGTCAGGAACTGACACTTTAAATATTGATATATATCTCAGCTATGAAATATAATTTTGAAATAGATGTCCTTGAAATAAAAGATAAAATTTGCAAAAGAAAACCTAAAACTGGCCTAAAGCTGACGATACTAAACTACAGAAAAACCTAGGCACAGAGAGCACACAAGTTAAAATCTCTGCAAGTGGAGACTGGAGGAGTGTAAGAGCAGAATACTTAAGGGGAGAAAAATAAGTAGAAGAACAATGTCTTGGTGGGTATTATGACAACAGGATATGAGCTTCAGGAAAGGGAGTATCAGTTATCAATGGAGTAAAAACAGAGCACCAAATTTATATTTACTTATTTATGGGAGAAAATCAATTTTATTTATTTTTTCATCTAGTTTTTGTTTTTCTGACAGTTATGTATGTGGTACAGGGGTTTGAACCTGGGTCCTCGTGCACGCCAGTCAAGCTCTATACTGCTGGGCCACAAAGCTCCAGTCCCAGAGAATGCCAAATTTAAAAGGACAAAAAGGTAAAAACAGTAATCTCCAACTAGCAAATAATTTAGCATCCACTTCTAATTAAATATTCTAGAAGGAAATTACTGATAGAGTATGCAAACATTCTACATGGTGAAACATTAAAACTAAATCAATTAATTCCAGAAAGCAAACAGAAATGTTTAAGACCACATATTCAATGGTCATCTCAATGCAATCCTAGCAATCCAATAAAGCAAGAAAAAGAAATGGTGGGTAAAATGAAAGTTCTTGTTTGTTTTGCTGATGCCATAAATATACAGAAATTGAAATGAAGTTTTAAAAAGTCTATATAACATCTAGAAAACCAATTTTAAAACATGGGGCCTACCTGAATAAAACCTTCAAATCTACACATTAAAAAAACACAAATATAACAAACAAAATTCTAATATGACAGACATATATTGTATGGGAGATAAAGTGAATTACAGCAAAAGGAAAATTAAAGTTAACTAGTTTCAGCTTATAATTAAATAGGACACAGTGGGGACTTGAATAAAACAATTTCAAAAGCCATATGAAAGATTAACCAAGAAAAACAACAGAGAGTGCAAATAGGGAAAGAAATCAAATGTTGCAGCAGAAATCAAAGCACTAAAGTTAAATAAAAATGCTAGCAAAAAATTTTAAAGATATACTGAAAAAACATAATAAAGCATACAGAAATAAATTCCAGATGTTAAATTAATAATATAAAGCAGAGGTGGCCTGTTAAGTCAGTGAAAAAATGATAGGGAGTAAACAAGCTATGGCCCACAAGCTAAAATGTGCCCTTCAACTGTTTTCTACTAAGGTGCTGGAGCAGTGGTTCCTTGGTGTTGCCTGGCATGTGCGAGGGGGCGGGTTCAAACTCCAGCACCAAGTACACAGCAAAGTGTCAGAGCAACAAAAGTCACATGAAAAACTAAATAAAATTAATTTTCTCTCACTGTTCCTTTCTCTTAAAAAAAAAAAAAGAAGGAGGAGGAGGAAAGAAAGTAAGAAAAAGAAAAAGAAAGGAAAAACAATAAAGTTCTACTGGGACATACTCATGGCTATCATAAGCAAACTATGGATGTTTTCACACATTTGCAAGAGACCATCCAGTTTGCAAGGTGAAAATGTTTACTCTCAGACCCTTTAAAGCAGTAGTTTGCTGACTCTTGTTTAAATAATAATCAACTATTATTTGGATGAAAATAGAGCTGTACCCTTATCTCATATATTATGTACTGGGTAGAGGTCTTCTCAACAGAGAAAAATATCCACAACCACTAAGAAAAAGGGCATATTTGACATATAAAAATTTTAAAACTTAACAAACAAGCCCAAATAGCCAACAAGGGTAAATACATTTATAAACTCTCTAAATGTGAAATATTAATGGAAGTAACAGTGATTGATATATCTGGTATCTGCAGAGGGTCAGAGTCATAGTCTTACTGAGGGATAGGTAAGGGGGAGAAGTACATTTGTATTTTTGTTGGAAATTTAACTTGATATGTATTTGGAAAACAACTTGGCAAATTTATTTTTCATAAATTTCTACCTTGTAACCCTGAAATAATTCTTGAGTGTGAATTTCCTACATTAAAGAAAGCATATATAATGCAACATTTAATTTAGCATTGTTTATAGTAGTGAAAACCAAAAATAAACAAAAAGCTCATCAATAGGGAATACAATACACTCATACAGTGAATGTTTTAGTCACTGAAAGAACAAATTAGGTTGTACAACTAAATATGCTCCCTCCTATCACACAACAGCAACAACAGAGACAAAAAGACAAAGGACTTGAGACATTTTTCCCAAGCACATGATGTACAACTTCACCAGTGATTATAGCCCACATCTACTATGGTTATAATGGCCATTCCTTAAACACACACACACACATGAAAATAATGAAAACAAACAAACCCCACCCACATCACATGGTCCAGAAATTTTACCTGTAGGCAAAAACCTTAAAGAAATTCAAATAGTGTCTGAAAGAGACATTTGCCATAAATTATTAGCTAATTTTATGGCCTGGGCACCCAGACATTGGTCCCCAACATTTTTTTTTTTTTTATGTTTCTTTGTATGTGATTGCTTGAGATGAGTTTGGCATTTAAATTGGTGGGCCTAGGGCTGGAGTGGTGGCTTAGGAGTAATGGTGCTTACCTTGCATGCGCCAGTGCCTGAGTTCAAACCCCAGCAGCAAAGTCTCAGAGCATGAAAAACTAAATAAAATTGTTTCTCACTTTCTCTCTGTCTCTCTCACTGTCCCTCTCTCTTTAAAAATAAATAAATAAATAAATAAATAGGCAGGCCTATGCAGCTGGGGATGTGGCCAGGTGCTTGTCTAGCATGTGCAATACCTTGGATCCGATCCCCAGTACCACAAAAATCACATTAAATTATAAAAATGGGTGGATTTTCAGTATAGCAGATTATCTTCATAGTATGAGTATCTGATCAGTTAGAAGGCTTTAATCAAACAACGATTAACCTCCTGGAAGCTCAAAGAAATTCAACCAGCAAGCAGCCTTTGGACTCAACTGTACCTCCGCCCTTGAGTCTCCCCAGTGTGTCAAAATATCCCCATCAAATTCTAAACTCACCAAGTCTCCACAATCATGTAAAGTAATTCCTTAAATTGTCTCTCACTCTCTCTTTTTATATTATATGCATTTATAATGCAAACACATACGTATTGCTGATTCTTTTTTTTCTGGAAAACATGGAAACACCCACATTCATAGGAGCATTATTCACAACAGCAAAAAGGTGGAGGCAACTCAGGTAAATGAATGCATAAACAAAATGTGTTATATTCATACAACAAAATATTGAGCCTAAAAAAAGAATGAAATTCTGAGGACTGAGGTGTAGCTCAGGGACAGAGCACTCATGTGGCATGTACAAGGCCCTGGGTTCAATATCCAGCACTGCCAAGAAGGGAAGGAGCAAAGAAGGAAATTCTAACGATACAGCCCACATGAACCTAGAAAACATTATGGTAAATGAAATAAGCCACTCAAAAACAAAAAAAAAAAAAAAGGAGTGTATGATTCCCCTTAGATGAGGTACCTAATGTAGTCAAATTCACAGAAAAAATTAGAATGGACAGCAGGGTTGCTTAAAGGGTATGAAGTTTGCCAAGAATGGTGGCACACACCTGTAACTGCAGCTACTTGGGAGGCTGAAACAGAGATAACAAATTCAAGGTCAGCCTGGGCAATACAGGGAGACACCATCTCAAAAGAAAGTAAAAAGGGGTGGGGATGAAACTCAGAGGTATGATGCCTGCCTAGCATGCATGAGACCCTGGGATCAATCTTGAGTACTGAAAGGGGGAGGGTGTCAGATATTACAAGATATATATTATACCAGATTAAAATGTTTTCTTATGAGAAAGTACTAATTTTTAAAAAATTGAGTAATACCATTAGCTGTAGAAAAAAGAATGTTTGAACATTCTGCTAAAGATATTAAACATCTCTACACAATCAAAATGTTTTACATATTATACAATGTATCTTTCTGAAATAACCAAAAACCTAAACTGAAAGTATCAATATTCACTTTACTAACCAGCAAGTATCTCCTGCTGCTCTCTGTCTTTACTGCTAAACATTGCTGCAAAATAGAAAACAATGGAAGACCAGAATTATAATTTCTCACCACATTGGAGGAAGAATCTTAAAATATGGGCATAATATGCCACACATTTGTACTATTTTCACATTTTAATATTCATAAACTAAAATTTCTGAAAACAAAACTGAACCTAAAATTTGGCTCCTTCTTCAGTTTAGGAAGTGCCAATTTAGTCCCTGACATCCTAGTTTCCATTATTAAAAGTGTACTCTCTCTCTCTCCTCCAAAATGCCTTAAATATTTAGATTCTTAAATATTTATAGCACCTCATAATACAAAGTAAATAGATTTGAAAAGTAAAAACGGCTAATAAACCTGATAAAACTAAGATATTAATGGGGATTTGATGACAAATGAACAACTCAGCACAATGGAAGAGAGAGCAGAGTTCTGGTGATTATGAAAGAGAACAAAACTAAACTCAAATTCTACTTTTTTTGTTCATATTATATAATGAAGGACTTCTTCCAAAGACAAGTAGGAACTATCTAAACATGTAATAGGAAACAAGCACTATTAATCAGGTTTGTGTTTTGTTTAAACCTAAAAATAACATTATTAGATCATTCCTAAGAAGTTTCCCTAAATTTGTTTATAACCTCAAAAACAACATGGAGAACAAAGTAGATGACTTAATGATCTCTGCTGAATCAATATGAATGTATATTCGAATCATTAAAATTTCTCCTTAGAGATGACATTCCTTACAGCAGAAAATGCCACAATAGTCCAATCCTTACCTTCACAGCCTCTTTCCCCACAAGACAAATAGGATAGCCCTAGACTGGAAGTCCCCTTTGCCTACCCAGTTCTTCTTTGCCTACTCTGTGCCTGCCCTAAGTCCCACTGGAAGAATGCAAGGTTTCCTCAAGATAGTATCCTCTGTCCTCCCATGCGAGGTCAAATTCCCCCTAGGGGCATTGGACTGTTATTGCACTATGTATCTCTTTACAGAATCACTTAATTGATTAGTTTCTTTCCAATATTTTAACTGTAAACTCTCTCAGGAATGATGTGTATAATATTAACTACCACATGAGTCCCCAGCACATAGCACAGGGCATGGCATGCAAATATTTGTAAGTAAATGAATTCATATAAGGCAAATCAGAAAGAGAAATATTTTTTACCCAAAATATATTGGCATGATAACATTTATAAAATTTTATCTTCTTAAACTGTTTCAACTGAAATAACATGCTTAAAGTTCACTCTACAATATAAATAATACCTAAGGACTTCATGGTGATTTTATAAACCTTTCTGACAAATACTCTCATTAATCACCATCTGTTTTAAATGTGATATTTTAAATAACATATTGGTTACTTTTCTGTAACACTTCCTGCCATTAACCTCATTTCTAGAATACTGGTTAATACTGAAGCACCTGGATTTCAGGAACACAAATCTGAAACACACACACACCAAACCAAACTGTTATGTAAATGAGAGAAACATGGTCTGTAATATCTCTAGACAGTTACTAAAGGAACTTTTACCACTATAATTCTCACTTGATTATAATCATTTTGAGCCCAAGACACACACATTACAGATGAAAAGGAAGCAGTTCTCCAACAATCTTTATAAAAGCCAGTCTTTAAAGAACACTGCCAAAGTTCTACATTCCAATCAATTTAAGGTGGATTTCACTTTTCATCATAATATATAAATGAAAATTATACACTGAGATTGGTGGTGAACAATTCTAACCCCAGCTATCTAGGGACTGAGGCAGGAAAATTGCGAATTTGAGGCCAGCCTCAGCAACTTAGCAAGGACATGTCTCAAAATAAAAAAATTAAAAGGGCTGGGAATGTTGCTCAGTGGGAGAGCACCCATGGGTTAAATCTTCAATAAAGGACAAAAAAAGTTCATGAATAAGAACTAAGTTTGGATTTCATTTCTTTCATTTTTCATTTGTGTGATAGTAAGCAACTGATATAAAAATTACTTTCAGTTCCCTCAATTTTAGAAATCAGATAATGATTCCTACCTCCTAAAACAGATTTGAGACTTCAACATGATAAAATGGGCCTCTCTCAAGCATGCTCAGGGTCCCTTGCTCCCTCTTTGCAGTACAGGAATTCTAATGGGATTCTGCAGAGTAAAATAAGTACTTTAGTAAAAATTATTTCCTTTGTTTATGTACTTAATGAATATGGATTTTCAGGTTTTCTTTAAATTTTCTTAACTAATTCAAGGTCTCAAAAACCACAGTATTAAAAATTAAATGAAAATAATAAAAATGCTTCATAAATAAGACCAAAAACAAACAAACAAGCAAACAAACAAAAAAACCTCACAAGCATACAAACTAACCAGAACTTAACTTTAGATCATACAGTCTGGAAAAAGGAAAACAGGGTTCTATCTTTCTTAGATCAGGGTATGAATGAAGTATATAGGGCCAGGCACAGTGGCAAACACCTGTAATCCCACCAGCTCAGGAGACTGAAGCAGGAGGATCACAATGCTGAGGCCAATCTCAGCAACTCAGCATGACCCTATTTCAAAACAAAAAATAAAAAGGGTTGGGGATGTGGCTCAGTGGTTAAGTACCTCTGGGTTCATTTCCTGATCACCCACCCCACACACTTACACACACAAAAGAAAGAAATGTAAAATAGGGGAATAGGGAAAGTGAGGACATGGAGCATCAGTGAAAACTATAACATCTAAATATTTATATTCACTTTCCACATCACACTTCTAAAATTTTATTCAAATTCAAATAAGAATCAAAACAGAAATGGTATAAAGCCAAAAGGAAAGTTATGTAGATCAACTGAGAAACGCTCTCTCCCTCTCTTCCTGTTTAAGGACAAAATGCCCAACTGCACTGACACCAGAAAGATCCTGCAGGAAGCACTAATCCCCTTTTGGCAGCCAGATTTTATCAAGCAAATTTTGAGAATTCTCTGTCTTCCCACTTTCTATTTAATTAGAGAATTTTTATAAAAACCATTCTCTCCATACATGTTCTCTTTTCCCTCCTCACCTCCTTGCCCCACATTGTTCTACATTGTAATAAAAAACAGTAAGAGATATGAACTGACACTTTTCCACCAGAATACAGCAACATATTGAGAGACCAGACCTTTCCTCTGTGTACCCACACTATAATTCTGACAATAATCCCCACATTAAGTAATAGTATAATACACTATACCAATAGGAACCTATTTACATTAAAGAAAATATAGTATCATTAAATATAAATGCCAGAACTGAACAATTTACTAAGTGCTGCAAGTTATAAATCTGAAAATAGTTCTGGTACTCTTCTTTTGAAAATGTCTTTAAAGTCTGTGATATATTTTTGTTCAACTTAATTCCTTAAATAAAACTTTGCCAGGCTGTGGGAATGCCTTATGGTAAGTTACTATGGAACTTACGGCACAAGAAAATAAAAAGAAGATCAATGATAATGATTTACTAAGTTAAAAAGGCACATGCTGGGCACTTTATGAGATGCTGGACCCAGATCATGAACATAACAACCCTGCCATCATATCAACCCCTTGGAAATTATACTTGCAACATTAAATAAAAATGCACTTTATTCCTGAAGTATATTGATATTTTATTTGTTTGCTTATTTTTTTTTTTAAGAGAGGACAGTAAGAGAGAGAGAAAGAATCAATTTTTATTGAGCTTTACAACATGGCTTTCGTTGCTCTGACACTTTAGTTGTATATGTGGGTGCTGGGGTTTGAACCCGTGTACTTGAGCATGTCAGGCAAGCACCATAATCACCAAGCCACTGCTCCAGCCCTTGTTTGCTTATTTTTAATTATGCAGTTAGTTTTCATCTTTGAGCAGTTATGTGATGCCATACTAGATCAGACTCCATGCTTGTGAAATTATGCTTCCAAGTTCCATTCTTAAATGATTGTTCATGATAGCAGGTAATTTGCTTTCTATACAGTACCATTAGCTTCTTTCTTTCTTTCTTTTTTTGGTGGTGGTGCTGAGAATCAAATCCAGGACTTCATAAATACTAGGCAAGCAACAGACCTCTGAGTTACAACCCCAGTCCCTCAATAAGTATTTAGTATTTGTTATATTATATGCCAACCATGCTGTATTTTTAAAGTACTATACAGAATCATGTAGTTCTCTGCCCCCTTCACATTTGCTGTCATAAAGATCTGCAAGGCCACTGTCTACTTTCTTTTATGACACTAAGAACTCACCATCTAAAACAGATGCAGTTCATTCTCCTTATTTGCAACAGTTATACTCTCTAAAAAGTCACTTAAACTGAATTAGTGGGCTGGAACGGTAGCTTAGCGGTTGGAGAGCTTGTCTGTCATGTGCAAGGACCCAGGTTTAAACCTATGCACCACATACACAACTAGTGTGGGAGAAACAAAAAGCCAGAAGAAAAATGAAGTTGATTTTCTCTCTCACTCTCTCCAAAAACAAAACAAAACAAAACAAAAACAAAACCTATCCCTTAGCATTCAGTCTTATTAAAAAAAAAAAAAAAAAAAAACTGAATTAGCAAATACTGAGTCACTGGTCCTATGGGAAATAGGGTATTATGTTTCTGAGAGCCTTTGTCACATGTTCATTACCTGATACAATCTTGCTTTCTGTGTGCTTACATATAAAAATTACACTACACCTGGAATACATTTAATATAGCAAAAATCACCAATAAAAAAAAAATCAAAACCCAAAAAACAAAAAAGGAAAAAAAAAAAACCCACAGACTGAATAAACTATGAAAAGAATGCTTGTTTACACTATGAGAGGTACAACAAGACGCAGAGTGTTGTTTTATGTAACTTCAGCTTAGAACATGTGTATCAGGCAAATCAAATTTTTTACTGCTCTGCACATCTGAGAAAGACTACAAAGAGCTTCAAGTACTGATTTAGGGGTCACAGATAAATTGTAGCAAGTAGGTAAATCGGCAAATACAAAAACTTTGAATAATGAGTAGTAACTGAATACAAGTAAAATATTTTAGTGCAATCTTTCATTTGCCCCCGAAAAACAGTTCTAAAAAACCCTAAAACTGTTCTGTTACAATGGAAAAAAGTTTTGGACTACGACTGCTTCAAGAAGTAAGATGTCTAAGGCTTTCACAAATGAGTATTTTTGAAAATGTTACTTCTTACCTGATATATTCTAAAAGGGATATAACGAAATCCATTTTCTTCTGCAGGATACTCCATAAGTTTCCGATTGATAGCCCAAAATTGGTCAAATCTGTCTGAAATGATATAAATTGTTACTAAAAATGCATATTCTAATGGAATTATCTCTAATGAAGAAATGAAAAACTTAACACATCTTTTTTAGACATTTCTGAAAATTAATTTATTGATCCTCTTTCCATAATGAAACATAAAAGAAGATATAAAGTTAATTTTCCATGTCATTTTTTTCTTTTCCTATTTACAAAGACTTTTTTTTCCTTACAAGAAAAATGTTTAGATACATGACTGTTATGATGGTAATAGCATCAGGTACAGGTAGATAACTGGACTCTCCTGATCTTACTCCCAACTGCTCAACTATCTATAAAGTGACATGCTTACGTAACCTAAAGGCTATCCAGAACATGTATAAAGAAACAAAGTCAAAACACTGAAAACTGCTGGGTATAGTAGTACACACCTATAAATTCTAGTTAATTAGGAGGCTAAGGCAGGAGGACTGCAAGTTCAAGGTCTCAGTGAGATCCTATCTCCAAACAAAAGAGGTCTGGGAATATAGTTCAGTGGTACAGAATCCCTTCATTCAATTCCCAGTACAGAAAAATATTTTGAAATAATTTTAAAACATTATAAACAAAGATAAAAGTATAAAAAATATTTGAAAGAAATGTGGAACTTGCACTTGTGAAATGTCTGTTGCAGCATAATTTCAGATGGATTAATCTCTTATTTTTCAGGTTCAATTAAAACATTACTGAGATAAAATTTGCATGCCATAAAATTCACCCTTTGAAGTACACATTTCTTGGTTTTAATACATTCAGAGTTTAAATATTTTATATAAATAGATCACACAAATGTGATCTTTATACATTTTCTCTTTTCCCCACATGACATAATGTTCATTTTTCCTGTGGCATATATCAGAACTTCATTTGTTTCCATGATCAAATAAATAGGCATTACATCATATGGAGTGACCAGATTTTATCAATCAGTTGAAACATTTGAGTTGTTTCCACATTTTTTGCTATTAGAAATAATGTTATTAAGAACATTAATGTACAATTTTTGTATGAGCATATGTTCTCAGTTATTTTGGGTATATACCTTGGAATGAAACTGCTAGGTCTTATGGCAACTCTGTTTAACTGCTATGTTTTGAGGAACCGCCAACCTATTTTCAAAGATGACTGAATCATCATTCTACACTCCATCAGCAATGCATAAGGGTTCCCAATTTATCCATAATCCTGCCAATACTTTTATTTTGGGCCTTTTTGATTATAGTCATCCTTGTGAGTATGAAGTAGTATCTCACTGGGGGTTCGATTTGCATTTCCCTAATAATGAACAATGCTAATAAGCATATTGTCATGTGTTTATTAGCTATTAGTGTATCTTCTTTAGAAAAACATCTATCAAATTCTTTACCTCATTTAAAATTGTGTTCTTTTTGCTGTTGAGTTCTAAGCATTCTTACGTATTCTGGATACAAACCCCTCATCCAATATATCAATATATGAGTACAAACATTTTCTCTGATTCTACGTACTAATTTTTTTTTTTTTTTTTGGTACTAGGAATTGAACCCAGGGGCACTTAACCACATTTCTAACCCCCTTTTTTTATATTTTATTTTGAGACCCCTAGAGTACCGTAGGTTGCCATGGGCCTCACTAAATTGCTGAGGCTGGCTTTAAACTCAAGATCCTCCTGTCTCAGCCCCTCAAGTTGCTGGGATTACAGGCATGCACAACTGCTCCCAGCTTGTATACTAATTTTAAAGCAACTCCTTTTTAGCTCATCCAGAATCCTTACAATAAAATATTTTCTATACTCAGAAATTTTTAATCAGAATCAAATCTCTGCAAAACAGGTAAGCAAATTCAGAATTCCATTTCAGTTTACTGTTACAGTACTTACTATTGCTTGACTGGTCTCCAAACAATCTACTGATACTGCTTAGGCCTTCATAACTATATAAAAGCAAAATTTTTCTTCTTATAACCCTGTCCTAGAAGACTATGACAGAACTTCAAGCCTCCCCTGCTCTCCTCTTCAACTGCAACCTGCAGGCCTACCATAACATATTAGAAATTGCAGGTTAAGGAATTTTGAATCCAGTTAATCAAGTACAATTTCCCATATGATGAGGCCCAGGTTGTTGTTACACATTTAATTAATAACAAGAACAGAATGTAGATGTTCTCATTCAAAGACCATAATGGTTTTAAAACTATATCTTAATGCTAAGAGTAACACCTTTGACACAGTCCTTTCATGTAGGAATTATTCTTTTAATGGTTTTAAAAAATACCTTTTTATTATCAAGAATCAAGGCAATATGTTACAACTAAAATGATTTTTCTTGCCTACTTAAAAATTTCACTTATTGCACTGTCATTCAATCTCCAGCACCTAGCATGGGATATGCATAGCATATGCTCTTTAGTCAAAGAATGAATACAGCAGAACACTAACAAAGATAACATATAAAAAAACAATGAAATTCTCTAATCCTAGTCCTGCAAGGTTACTAGAAACAAAAACTACTTAAAATTCCAGCATAATTCACATAGGATAAAAAAAAATGGTGTTAGATTAAATAGTGCCCAATGCCTCTTTTAAAAACAGAAGTTTTATAATTAAAATTCATTATTAAAATTGAACCTGTTTAAAAAAGAAGAAATACTAGCAAACCCTCATTAAGACAGACATTTATAACTGATTCTAAAAGAGAAGACAACAGAGGCTAGAACAATGATTCTCAAACAAGAAAAAAATCTATTCCCTAGCGGATATTTCATAGCATCTGGAGATCTTTTTGCTGTCAAAACTATGTGGGGGTAGGAGATATATGTGTGACTAGCATTTAATGGGTAGAAGTCAGGGATGCTGCTAACCATTCTATAATGCACAGGACAGCTTCCCAATACATTTATTCTGACCCCAAATGTCAACAGTGCTAAAGGAAGGAGAACCATCACAAACAATAAAAGGTGCAGAAAGGTAATTATTATCATGGGCCCTTCCTAGCAATAATCTGCTTTCTCAGCACAGAACCCAGCTCTCCGAAGATTTCCTGTCTGTAAAGGCACTCTGGAGGCTCAGTTGGGGTGCTACTCTACAATTTCCTACAGAGCCCCCCATCCCTCTCTACATGCCATGCTACCCAACTACAGACTAGTTCTACCCTGGGCAAAATGCTGACCTTCTTTATTTCAGGAGGTTAAATTTATACCTTCCCCAGTGAGGTCTGAACCCCAGCTTTAAGGAAGGGGACCCATAAAAATCTATCCTTCCCCTACCAGTCCTAGGTACCATACACAGTTTCTCACATTTTACACTCACTCTTTTTCAGGGTTTAATCAAAATATTTACAAAATTTACCCTATTTAACCCACTGTGTAGTTTCTACCTCTTAATTAGACCCAGAGAGACACAACTGTGTTTCAAAGAAAGAAAGACATGACAAAGGATCTGTACTAGTATTTGTTTTTAATCTTCTTATAAAATATCAGTCTTAGGGTTGGGGATTTAGCTCAGTGGCAGAGCGCTTGCCTAGCATGTGCAAGGCCCCAAGTTTGATTCTTAGCCCTAACAAAAATAAATAAATAAAAAATAAAATATCACAGTCTTATATGAAAATCTTAGCCATTTTTCTAAACAATATGAACAGTACTCTAACAAAGAATAAACTGTTATAGGTAAAGGTTATTAACAAGTAAGATACAAACAAAAATAAAAGATAATCAGTGCTAAGACTGAATATATAACTAAGTATCTTTCACATTAGACTTTGTAATATCAGTATCTACTCTAGTCAATAATTAAAATAAAATTCAAGAACAAAATTTTTACTATTTTCCTAAATAATAATGAATTAAGAATATACTGAACTGTTCTCAAGCAACATTTTAACTACTGAAACTGCCATCAGTTATTATAATTAAATTATAAAATCAGTGACTTATTTCTTCAGCCATCAAGAACAGTATTTGAAAGTAACACTATAATGATCTTTGGCTGTTCACTTTTTAAACTGTTCACAACTATGTATCTATTAAATATGTACATTGACTTCAACAACTTTCAAATTTATTTAGTTCTCCTCCAAAACACAACAATTGGATTCCTCAAAAATCCGAGTGGCCGGGTCTGAAGCAGTGGTTCAGCGGTTACAGAGCTTGCCTGTCATGCACAAGTACGCAGGTTCAAATCCCAGCACAGCAAGTTTTGGAGCAATGAAGGCCACATGAAAAACTAAATAAAATTGATTCTGTCTTTCTCTCTCTGTCCCTCTCTCTTTTAAAAAAAATCCAAGTGGCCACCAACTGCTCCCTCATTCTCTGCTGCATCATTTTCATACTAATCTTGAATTTTTTTTTTAATCCAGAAAAAACATCCAAGCTCAGTGACACAGAGTGCCAGGTTAATATGCATATGGCACTGAGTTTAACTCCCCAGCACCATGAAAACAAATAAAAAAAAAAAGCAATTTCAGGTATCTCTGAGATGCATAATACAAAAGATCACTTGAATTTATATTCTCTGTTCCTTTCATGGAAAAAAGATGCAGCTTTAAAAAGATTTATGTATTTTTCTACTTAAGCTTTGTGGGAAGAATAAATTTCAGTCAAAATAATTTTCAACATTCATATACCAAACTATGCCTACAATCCCTCACAAGAGACATGGAACACACATATGGGGACTTTAAGGATTGCTTTAAAGCTCAGTTAAACTGGTGGAACTCTCATATAATTAAAGGGATGAGATGACCTCCACATACACAGAGAATTCACTTACTGGTCTTTAATATCTACTATACCGGAGACAACAGATCTCAGTAGCCCAAATAAATGTCATCATCACAGAATACAAAAGATAAACTCTAAGATGTTCTTTGAAAAGCAAAAGTTAAAAATCACTAGGAAGGGGACCTACTTCAAAAGGTTTTACATCTACCACCAGTATTATTCAAATCAGTGATACAAGTAGTTGTGTAACATATGTAGTGCTTTAACCGAAGCTTTTGAAATATGTATCAGAAAACGTCTAAATATAGACCTATTTGAACTAATTTCTTCATATGTAATATGCTAAACATCTTTGTAAGACAAAATAGGAGAGGAAAAAAGGAATATACTGGTAGGGTGACAAAAACAGGTATATCTTCAAGATCATTTGTCTTCCAAGTCAAGGAAAATTAACACAATTATATCTAGCCGGGCAGCTGGTGTAAACTAGGGACAAGAAGCATTCTCAGCACAATCATCGGGGCTTGGATGGCTGCTCAACAGAACCACACCCACACCTTTATAAATGAGCCAGAAAAAGACTTTGTCTCTACTGCATGAGGTTTAAAGTAACATATATCTGAGGAGAGCTCCTAACTAAAGCAAAGAGGCTTTGAAAAGTTTCCAATGCCCCTGAAAATTCATAATGAACACATAAGTAGTTAAGAGCAATGGGTTGGCTTCTGTACCAGGATTGAGGAATGCCAGTCCTGCAGAAGGCTGATCTTTAATCCTGTACATAAACACATCTTGGCAGTAGGATTGGACCCAGAGGAATCTGTGGTTTGAAGGAACTGAAATACCAATAAAACACGGACCTTAAGAAAATTCTGATGTAGATTACTGATTTCTAAAGATAAACTAAGAGAAGTATTTATTCCTTTTCCCTATAAAACAAGAGCTAAAAGGCTAGGAAAATGGGCATCAAGGACAGTGATGCAATTATTTGTGCTCACCACTACCACTTTCATCTAAATCATGAAAAATTCTCATCTCAATGACTACAGGGGCCTCATCATTGGTCTTACTGCTTCCATATTTATCTCTTCTTCATAGCATCTAAAGTGCTCTTTTTAAATATAACCCAAATCATATCACTAATGAATACTTTTTTCAAACATTTCTCTAAAGAATAATTCATGATACACTTTAACAATGTAGTTATTTTAAGAATAAGAACCATTTTTTAAAAATCAAAATCACTGCATTCTTTTATTGCCTATAACTGGGACACACAGCTAGCAGCCTGACCAGTTCTACACACAGGAAATTACAAATATTGCCAGTACTAAAATACCTTTTTCTCAGGAGCTTGCTGACCATCCCTTTGGAAGACTACTGCTCATATATTACTGTTCCACATTACTAAGTTACTACTTTGCTTTCTTACTAAACTCCAAGTCATATTGTATCTGGTGTGTCCCAGAAAATGTCATGGTGTTCTCATCTCAAAGCTCTCATCTACTCTAACCTTCATATAGCTGCTTCCTTCACATTACTCAAGTCTCAACACAAGGGTCATCTCCTCAAATTTATCTATTTCAGAATCCCAGTGAAAGCAGCCCCATTTTCTAATCATTTTTCTATACCATTATACTATTTTCTTCTAAGCACTTATCATTATGTGAAATTACCTGGTTTACATGTTTATTTACTGTCTCTGTACCTCAGCTAAGTTCCATGGGGGCAAGGATTTTGTCTTCTGTTTCTTCAGGCCTAGAAAGTTCAAGGCATATAATACATATTCAATGAAATGGTTGGGATGAAAGGTGTCACCCAAAAGCTCAATGTGAGACAATGCAAAGGCTCAGAGGTAAAATGACTGGGTTCCGAGAGCCTTAACCCAATCAGTGAGTTAATCCCCTGATAAGGATTAACTGGTAACAACCATAGGCTGGTAGAGTATGACTGGAGGAAGTAGGTCATTGAGGGCATGCCTTTAGGGTATGGAGTCTCCCTCTACTTCCTGGAGCCATGCCTTGATCTGCTTCCCTCTGCCACACTCTTTCGCCATGATGTCCATCCTCACCTTGAGCCCTCAGGAATAGAACCAGCCTTCTATGGACTTTTCCTTCTAAAATTGTTCTTGTTAGTTCCTTCAGTCACATCAATGGAAAAGTTGGCTAAAACAGTAAATATTTCTTATTGTGTAAGTACCAAAATGAATGAGTGTTTCAGGAGAAGGGAAACTAAGAGAAAAGGAAGTGCAAATGTGCCATAGCTGATGCACAGTGGAGCCACGGTACCTATGCTACAGCTTTGCCACTTAATAGCTGTGTGAGTGACTGAACATGGCATTTTTGAAAATTCATGCAATTTCTTTCACTTATAATGTGAAGATAGTAATACCACATATTCATAACACTATTGAAAGAAATAAATGAGGGGCTGGAGTGGTGGCTCAGTGGTTACACACTTGCCTAGCATGCGCAAGGACAAGGGATTGAACCCCAGCACCACATACACAACCAAGTGTTGGAGCAACAAAGGCCACATGAAAAACTAAATAAAACTGATTCTCTCTCTTAAAAAAAAAAAAAAGAGAGAAATAAATGAATTAATAGATACAAAGTGCTACATACTGTTTGATATCACCATTATCTTTAAGGCTTCCTCAGACTTAACAAGACACTACCATGCATCCTGATTATACAAGTGAAGTATAACGACCAGTACGGAAAAGTGGTCCTGCCAAAACCTAATCATGTAAGATTGACAGTGTTCAGCCTATTTCAGGATCAGGAAATACCAAATTCTACATGACTATTGCCTGCTGGAGTTCTGCAACTGAAAATGCTTTGCTAGCAATGTTGCAGAGAGTAAGAGTTGTAACACAACCCACCTGCAACATCTTACAACACCGTGAGCCTTTTAGGTCCTATTTTCTTCCTCCAACCTTTTCAACTACCATAAGTCCAATCTTCTCTGCGGGCACAATTTAGTTGCCATTTACCTTTCATTAATTTCAACTGATTTACCTCCAGTTGAAATTCATGAAAGATGGTGAGAATAGGAAAGGTTATACAAGAAAACTTAAGCCAACATCTGGGGAAGCCTCCAGTTTGGGCAAGCTAATCTGAACTCCTCCTCTACAATCTTTAAGACAAGGTAATCATTCTTCCCCATCCCCTCCATTTCCTATCGTGTCTTAACAACATTACGAAAGCTGGGGATGTACCTTAATGATAGAGCACTTGCCTAGTATGCTCAAGGCTCTGAATTTGATCCCAAGCATGGTCTCCCACCAAAACAACTACAAAAGTGTGTGCGTGTGTGTATTTATATATTAGTATAGAAAAGAGTCACAGGATGGGGGGAAGGTTTCTTTTTAATCTGAGAAGATGTGAGGCTCATAACTTTTATGCTTTATTACAACATAGGTCTATAAATGGGGAAAATAAAATATTAGTTACCTACAAAAACTATGAAATTTTTAAAACTACTGCTGGAAACTTAAAACTAATCTTACTAAGGAGTGAAAAAAGCAGACTATAAATTTTAACTGACATCACCAGCCAACAAATTATAATTGCAGATTACATCTTTAAATGTATTCCAAAAGTCAATCCCAATTACTGCCTTTAAAATAAAAATACTGTACTACTGCATTCTAACCAATTAAAAAGTTTTTCAAATTTACTTTAAAATTGTATAACATATAAGACTTTAACCTCAAAATTTTCATAATTCAAAAGAAACTATAAATCATTCTGTTGTTCCATACACTAATGCTTTGATTTTGTTTTGGTACGAGGGATTGAACCCAGTGGTACTTAACCAGTGAGCTACATCCCCGGTTCTTTTTATTTTTTATTTTGAGACAGGGTCTTGCTAAGTTATTCAGGGCCTTGCTAAGTGGCTAAGGCTGGCTTTGAACTTGCAATCCTACTGCCTCAGCCTCCCAAGCTGCTGGGATTACAGATGTGTGCCACCACACCCGGCTAACACTAATGTTAACAATTTTTTAATTATACTCATTTTGTCTGTTAATCCAAAAGACAACATTTAATGTAACTTATTTGCCAAAAAGGTATTTACAGAAAAAGAACAAAATGGTAGACCAGAACTAATTATCTAACAGCATTCCTGTTTAAATCATTTATAGACTTTTAACCATATTCTATTACTTTTTAAAAACTACTGTAAATTAAGAAAATGTCCTTCCTTCTAGCGTAAGCACCTTCTGATATACGGAGTCACAAACTGAACAAATTAATCAAGATAATTTTTATTTGGGCTGGAGTGTGGCTTGGCAGTTATGGTGCTTGCTTGGCATCACACACACAACAAACTCTCAGAACAACAAAAGCCACATGAAAAAAACTAAATAAAAATGGATTCTCTCTGTCATTGTCCCTCTTAAAAAAAAAAAGATAATTTTTACTTTGCTTAGAAAGCACACCATGGTAAATAACAATAAAAAGAAAAACCTATTCTAATTTTTGAAAGACCTAGAAGGAAAATTACACCCCATATTGCATTCACTGTAATCTTTACTATGTTTATTATGGAAGATATTTCTCTATTCAAATACAAATTCCCCCATGCTTCTGGTGACAAAATGTGACTTACAAAGCACTACAAATTATCCACTGACAAATAGCAAAAGTTGCAAACAACAGAATAACAGTGGTCAGTGGAGATACAGTACTTAATGCAACATTTCTCAACTGTAGCTGCTCACCAGGATCACAAGCGGAGCTTTTAAAAATATCAGTACATGGACTGGAGCAGTGGCTCAGAGTTTAAAGTGCTTACCTGGCATGTGCAAGGAGCCAAGTTCAAACCCCAGAACTGTGTACACACTAAATGCTGGAGAAACAAAGGCCAGATGGAAAATTTAAAAAAAAATTTTTTTTGATTCATTCTCTCTTATTCTCTCTCTTTAGAAACAGAAAATATCATTACATAGCTGGGTATGGTGGCACCCCCCCAATCCCATTGACTAAGGCTGAGGGAGAAGGATCTCAAGTTCAAGGCCAGCCTGAGCAACATAGCAAGACCTTGTGTCAAAATAAAGAGGAGTAAAATATAGCTCAGTGGGAGAACGCCCCTGGGTTCAATCTTCAGTGCCAAAAACAAACCAAAAAAACCCTAATGTACAGGACCTCCCCACCTGAATGGGTACCTGATTCCTTGGCATCCAAATCTTTTGAAAACTCATCCATAGTACTCTAATATACAGCCAGAGATAATGACCTCCAGATGTAATGAAAAATACATTCACTTTAGAATCTGAAGAGATGTAGGTTCAAATTCCTGGTCTTGCTTCTTACTAGTTGAGCTCATTTCCTCATTTACAGAAGTGACCATATTTATCTAATTCTTATAAGGTATCCTGGCCTGGGATACCGCAGAAATTTAGTGACTGTAGTAACTTCTAAATAAATTCTGTTCTATTTGGAATCACTCTTAATAAAATCTGCCCATGGTGGCTGCATGAAAAATGTTAAGGCATCAAAGAAAATTTTAGTGGCATTTTCTACAAAATCCTCTTTTTTCACTGTGAAAAAAGTTGATCCTTAAAACTACATATATTTCAAAATAGGGCCCACACAGAATTTTACAAATAACATTGTAAATGTTATAAATAACATTTTATTACTTCTTATAACAAGTATTGGACTGGGAGCACATTTTAATGGTAAAATACTTTCCAAATGTGAACGAAACCCTGGTTTAGTCTGAACTGCAAAACATACATACGCACATTTTTTAAAAATGGATTCAGTTCCTTTTAGTAATAAGTGACATGCACAAATATCCTAAAGGCACAAAAATCCAATCAAGATTTCCAAGAATTCTGAAAGTAAAATTACGAATTTATTAAAATATAAAAATATACTATTCAGTGTTTCCCATATTATTCATTTGCAACTCAAATACTTGAATCTCATACTATATTCTTTTGAACATAAAATCTGAAAATTAATGTTAAAAATATTGTTGGGGGCCTCTATAAATACAAAGCCTTGGGCATAGAGCAGTGGCTCAGCAGTTATGGGGCTTGCCTGATATGCCCAAGGATACAGGTTCAAACCCGTGTACCACGCACACAACAACAAAGTGTCACAGCAACAAAAGCCACATGAAAAACTAAATAAAAATTGATTGTCTGTCTCTCTCTTACTGGCCTTCTCTCATAAATTAAATAAATAACAAAGCCTTTCCACTTTAATTGAAGCCTGTAAAGTTGTCTTCTTTCTCTGATACTTTTCATATTTCCAGTTTTTTCTCTTCTACTCCTTTTTATGCCAGACAGACAAATATTAATGTTTTTTAGCTCTTTGTACACACCTGTTATCCCAACTACAAGGGACTGCAAGTTCAATGCCAGCCTCGGCAAATTATAGAGAAATCGCTCTCAAAATAAAAAATAAACAGAGACAGGAATACAGCTAAGTGGTGGAGTATCAATTTCCAATATTGCAATAAATAACAACAAAAATCCATGTATAAAATAAAACAGTATAAAAGCAATTGCCCGAAGTATGCTTCGGGGGCTAGAGCAGAGGCTCAGTAGTTACGGTGCTTGCTTGGCGTGCGCTAGGACACAGGTTCGAACCCTAGCACCACATACACAACAAAGTGTCAGAGCAATGAAAGCTACATGAAAAACTATATACAATGGATTCTTTCTCTCTTATAAAAAAAGAAAAGGTATGCTTCAGGTCCCACAAAGCTTATGGAAAGAAGAGAACTAGATATAGAAAAGTTTTTTCTAACACAGGATGCCTTAAAAAGATGGGACAACACTATACATTGGCCTCTTTGGTAAAGGAAAACATGACAAGTGTACTAGAAGAGAAGGGTATCTCTGTGTTATCTGTAAATAAAAGAAAAATTTGTGTTATCTATACTTTTAAAAGCTACCTACAGGATTATGTTCTCTTTGTTCCTTCTGCTATAAGACCATTAACCCCAGATAAACAAATGCATGATTCCCAAAACTGCTTCAGGTCTTCATTTAATGTCATCAGATCAATGATGACATTCCCTGGCCACACTATTTAAAATAGCAATGCTCTCTCCTTGTAGAGTTCTCTCTTATCTCATCTTTCTCTACTTTTACTTCCCAAGCACTAACATCATATGGTACATAATAAATTTTACTTATCCATGTACTTATTGTCTTCCTCCCCAACTCAATTTTAAGCTAGGTAATGATCAGAATTTTTGTCTATTTTGCTCACTCCTATGTCTCCAGTAGGCAAGCAATCAATAACTATGTCACTAACATTAAAATAACACCCATAAAAATAAACAAGTTATAGCAGGAATGCATGAGAGAAGAATGGCAGGAAGGCCAACATGAGAGGAGGCTCATAAAAAATAAGGAAAACAAAATGAACTTAATAAACGACGTCTTGCAATGAAAGAAAGAACAGGTAAAGAACATTATTGGTGAAGACAGTGTGGTGTTAAGACACAACTACTTCACTTCTTTCCTTTTTCCAACAATAGTTTTCCAAGAGGAAAAGGTGAAAACACACAGCCCCTAAAGTGAAAATAATGTTCCCATAGGCATAAAGGTACATAAAGATACAGAGCTTTAAGTTAGCACAAATCTATGGATAAACAGGACAAAAGAAAACTTCAAGAAAGGATTATAAAACTAGTACCAATATGAATCAAATGGTAAGCCTGATTTCAATCTCTAGTAAGAACATCTAGAATATAAAATAATATTTTAAAGAAATTATCATAAAGTTTAAAATATCCATACTCCCCTTTTTATTATAGTGTTAAGTAACCTATGTTCCTTTTTATTATAGTATTAAGAGGCTGAGTAGTTTTTGATAATGTGTGAATTGGATGAGAGTAGTTAGGTACACTCAATAGTTTCTAAAATGACTGGAAATCAACCTTAACAGTTCTGATTCTATCCCTCACCACCTTTAACCACATACAAAGTCTTAGTAACTTGGCATCTCAAATTTATTTGTCATATCCATGTAGTCCTTTCTAGCCAAATTGTACAGTACAAACAATTATCATCTCTCAGCAGATATTAGTACAGACTCTTATTTGCTCCCTCCAAATTCATTAGCCACATTGTTTGTAAAGGGATATATCAATAAGGAAAGTCTGATTCTGTTTTTATACCTGCTTAAAAATCAGTGTCCTTCTACCATCCTGTCCTATTTCCCAGAGTTAGTTCAATGACATTACAATGGCCTACAAAGCCTTGGATAGAGTCTAACTTTTGGTGTTATCTCCTTGCCACTCCCCTGATCATCATGCTCAGGTCTTCATTCAGCTCTTACCTTTCTGAGCCCAGGCCACATCATGCCCCAGCCAGGAACATTTTCACCACTACTATCCTATGTCCCTTCTCTTTCCATTACAACTCCAGTCATAAATTTAATATTATTTAACAGCTATGTGTTTAACACCTGACCCACCCTCCTCTAAACTATAAAGTCTGAGGGAAGGGACTATGCCTGCCTTATTCACTCCAGGATACCCAGTGCTAGCACAGTGCCTGACTCATGGTAGGTTGTTACTGGCTAGCTAATCCATACTGCCATTGGCTGGGCACGACTCTCCTAAAAGAAGACTGGATTTGTGACAGTGAAGAACAGAAATAATGGAGTTATTTCTAAGACTTGATTAAAACTATTAAAAATTTCTGTGAAGAACAAAAATAAATCTGTGAGTAATATAATGAGAAAAAAATTCTAAAAGCTCAAAAAAGCAGAGGAGGAACAAAAAGTAAAAGAAAATGAAAGTAGATATAAATTGGTAATTGCTGAGGCTAAGTGACTAGTATAGAGAATTATTACACTATTTTTTCTACTTTCACTGAGACAAAAGGTTCAAGAAGAGAACTTATGTATCTTATTGGCAGTTCTGTTGGAAATCATCTTCTATAGTACCTATACCTAGAACATTACTTGACACTAACAAAATGACAGAAATGGAAGCTTCAATATGCAGAGAGGTGGTGGATTCATTAAGTTTAAATTCTTATCTGTTTTAGTCATCTTTCTATGATACTATGGTTATTTCTAGAAAGTTATCTATTACATTCTACCTATGTCCTGCTTAATAAGGAGAGGAAGAGAGGAAAAACTAACAATTATTTATTAATGAAGTCCATCTTGAATCAACAACAACAAAAATCCATCACTGATTACTGCTTTATAATCCTTTAATTTTAGTCCTGTGAGGTATTTATTATTACCTTTCTATCTATAATGGCACTCCAGCTTATAAACAAAAGTGATCTGCCATGTTCACACAACTGGTAAGAGATTAAACAATGAATAGATCACAGCCAGTGTTCCACCTTTGACCCAGAAAATCTCAGTCCAGTACTTATTCTCCTATTTACCACCAATAAAACAAAAAGAGGCAATTCCCAATGTATTAATCTTTTACATTACCTACAACTCAAATGTATTTTCAAAATATTCTAGAAGTTGTTACACACAATCACTATTTCCTCTTAGAAAACAGTTTTAAATTTAAATTGAATGCTATCAATTAATGTCTCTTAAAAAACTAACTAGCTAGGTGTGCTGGCCCATGTCCGTAATGATACAGAGTACTTGCCGAGTATGTGCAAGACCCTAGGTTCAATCCCCAGTACTGCCACTGCAACCACAAAAAAAGAAACAAACAAACAAACAAAAAACAACACCAAATCCTAAAAAAAGTAGCAATTTTCTTTTATGGGAATATATACTCAAAAAAAGCAGGTCTAAAAATGAAGTCATATATTAAGAATACTTTTTAGAAATATAGTCAAATCTCCAGCTTGCAGGAAAAAAATAGCATTTTATAGAAAATAAAGATTCTGTACCTATAGTAACTACTGCCTCATAAAAATGCCACTTTTCTTTTTTGTGGTTATTAACTGTTTCAGAGAGGTTAAGTATTTTTATATCTAAAATGAAAACTCAAAAAACACTGAAAGACACAGTATGTCTTAAATGAGTTTTCTTGGTTTCATAAGCTTTTCTTATTTCTCCTTCACAGAGAGCTTCGAAATTAAAATTAGCATTTGAAAGTATTCAAAAATCGTTTAAATTTCTGTTTAGTCATTATGCTGTACAGGTGCAGTTCTGAATGAAATAAATTTACCATCTGTGTTTTCTCAGTTTTGACAAGTTTACAACTATACTAACAAAAAAGTGACATATCTCTGACTTCACAAATAGGAATTTCTTTTGAAAGAAAAAAATTTTAAACATAAAACATATTCCCACAAATAAATGCAAACAAGGCACTTCCTCTATTTTATATTAATATTTCACCTTTTATGAAAAGCTATTAATATTATTTTCTGATATCACTGAAAAGAAACAAAATAAAGGAGTCAGTCATTATTTACTTTTTCTACTTTATAAGATCATACTAGGTGCTGGGGATAAAAATTAAACACTCCAACCAGGAACACATAAACCATATAACTATACCACAGAGTGAGCAAATACAAGAGGAGAAATCCATTTGAATGGATTAAGTGCCAGGATAGCATAAAAGTGCAAGAAATGCTGTCTGTACTTGTGTGTAAGCTCTCTGATCATATTTGTTCCATCAGTGAGTGCTAGATAATCACCAGCTCCTAGCATAGTGCTAGCCAGGCACAATAAGTGGTCAATAAATATTTGTTAACTAAACAAGAATGGTTCATACAGAAAGTGATAGAGATGAACATGAAAAGAGAAGTAGAATTTAAACAAAAGGGGAGAGTAACACAGCATTCCACACAGAAGGAACAGAATGGGAAACACCCACCTTTCACCAACTTACCTTTCAGCATTTTACCCCACAATATATTTTCTTTGAACAACCTAGCTAAAATATCTTAATTTTCAAAATACAGGAAATAAAGCACTAAGGACTCCAGTATCCATGGCATACCTCTCAAAGGACTTTTGAATAGTGTAAGTTTGGTCAAAATCACCACAAACGAAACCAAGTATAATAGTTACAAAAATAACTTAAGAGCCCCAAACAAACAAGAATACAGCAAGCACATCTTCAAACACTGTTAAGTTAGATTTAATCAAACTCCATTTTAAAATTAAGAAATTCTAACAGTAATGTTCACTTTATAACAGTCACATACTCAAGAAGGAATATGATCTAAGCAGAAATACAAAAAAGGAACTCGATGCAACAAAGTCAGTTATCAGACTGTGTCTGATACACTGTTATCCCAAGTTCTGAACGTGTGACCTTTTGATTCATGGTTTAGGTCAATGACAAATATTTGCTGTGGGTTTAATCAGACTACTGTGGCTTCACAGACATTTTCTTAAAGGGTCAGATAATATGTTAAGCTTATGGGCCATATAACCTGTCACAAGTATTTAATTCTGCTATTGTTGCATCAAGGTAGCCACAGACAACACATAAATAAATGTCTATAGCTGAGTTCCAGGAAATCTTTATTCATAAAAGCAGGTATCAGTCATATGTCTATAGTTTACCAACCCTGTCTCAGTTCTCAAAGTAACCTCTAATTCCTTTTTATTGAGGTGCTATGGGTGCAGTGCAGCATTAAGAGCATGTGCTTAGCATGGACAAGGCCCTGGGTTCAATTTCCAGCAGCAACAACCACAATAATACTAGTAATTCTTTTCATTGAATTTTACTTCCTTTCAAAGGATTTTAGAAAATCTTGGGATACCTATAGGGCAAGTTTTATCTTGTTATACAGATGAAAAAACTGAAACTCAAAGGACTCCAGTGACTTAAGAACCATTAATAAAGCTTGATAAAGCTGAGACAACATTTTTTTTTGGGGGGGGGGGTGCTGTGGATTGAACCCAGGGCCTAGCACATGCTAGGCAAGTATTGTAACATACTGAGCTGAGCTACCTCCCCAGGTCCCTAAATTAAATCTTGTTCTTTTGGTAATTCTTAAGGATCTTCCTCTACACTTGATGCTCCAATGTCCAAACTTAAACATTTCAGTCATTAGAATTCTCTACTGAACCCCTGTGCTCTTTTTAGCAGACTCACCACAAAGTAGATTTGAAGAACAAATACTTTTCTATTTATTTACTTCGATTCTGAAGTCAAATTAGTCTAAAATCCCTTCTCTTTATATGATTCCCCAGCTTCTGCCATTTAGGCCATCTCATATTCATAAGCCTCCTAAAATATCAATTAATCTTCAATTAGCCAGGAAGAAAAAAGTGTTGTAAACAATTTTAATTTATAAAGAATTTTTGTACTCTAACATAAATGAGGTAACCAAAGTCTGGAGCCTGCCAAGTATTGATAAATACCAGATATACAAACATGAAACTAAGGAGCAATTCCATGTCATTCAAGTCAAATATAAGAAATGTAAAGTGCAATAATAAGGAAATGTAATTTACAGTACATGTAATAAAACATGCTCCTTATGTGAGGTCAAAATAATGCTCTGAATTTTGCATGAAGTTGAATAAGCACTAAATAAGTATAAATCTCTTTGACATTGTAATAATACAGTTGTTACTGCCATGAAAGAACTTATAGAGGACTTATTCCTTGGCCAAAAACAACTAACAAAGACAGACATAATATTAAATGCCCTAACTTTGCATGGTAGGTAGTATGGACTGAAAAGTGACAATGCAAACTGAAACTGTGTGAAATAATCTTAATGGAAAAATTACAATTACCCCATGATCTTTAAAATTTTTCTGTCAAAACTCACCAAAAAATTGTTATAAATATATACAGGATAATTTAAAAAATAAAGAAAACTATTACTTATTTGGTATGCTGTAATTTAAAACATTAGAAACACTGATAGAATGTTTTATTTATTCCTATGCCAGGGTAAACGGAAGTATTTCTATGTTTTAATCAACTTTCAGCATTTTATCATTTGTGTTTTCAGTGCTTGCACTGAAATTTCCTTTAATATGAACATTAACAACGTCATGTACTCTGGAATACCATCATCCTTTTGTCACGCCTATTTTCCTTATTTATGACAATGAGTTCACCTTCACCTAGTCCCTCTGGCTCTACAGTTCCTTGAAAGCTTATCTCCACATTTCCAAAGTCAACTAACTACTACCCAGCTACCTTCTACTCAAACATCACTTTCAAGATCATCACAGTGGTTTTTTGTTTGTTTGTTTTTGCTGCATTTTCATGTTTCTTGGCCAATTAATTCCCTTTTTGGAATGTTTATAAAATGTTACACCAGCTTATTGCTGGAAACAGTAAACACATCTACATCCTCTGCTGTCTGCAGACTCTACATGAATAACAAATGCACAGTGAGTGACAAATCACCGACAACATAAGCAGCAATATATTTTGTGGACACATCTGTTCTTATGTAATGATTTCTGGACTAAAGAGCTGGCAATAAAATTTGTACTTTATATAAATATTTACAGTTAATATACCATGCTTACTGAAATTTGAACTATAAGATTGGTGAACTAGTATTACCTAACTAAATCATGGTAACTGAAATTTATGCATACAGAAACCATGTGAAAAAAGGACTACATTTAAACAAATTCTGTGAAGGCACTGGAGGACAATCAAGACAAACAAGATAAGGTGCTATGATCTCTAAGTAATGGAGAATGCAGACGAGCTTCATTTTTCCCTCATCATCTTCCTTAGAGGTATTTTCTTTTTTTTTTTAAAGAGAGGGATAGAAGGAGAAGGAGAGAAAGAGAGAATCACTTTATTATTTTCATCTGGGTCTTGTTTTCTAACACTTGTGTATGTGGTACTGGGATTTGCACCCATATGCCAGGCAAGCACTGTAACTGCTGAGCTACCACTCCAGTCCCCCTTAGAGGTATTTTCTAATCACAATAAGCAAAGAATCCAAACATAAAGTCTACCATTCTGAGAAAGTATAGGCTGAAGTTGGATCCCTGCCCAAGTAGAGGTACTATGGTATACACCCATAATTTTCAGCTGTGATCCTAGAAGGGTAATACCTCAGGAATGAGGACCAAATATTATCAGTAACGATACTTTCTTGGGAAGATAAAAAAGAAGTTTATGTTGTCTTAAATCATGGACTAAGTGATCTATCTAACACTATAAAATCCATGAAGAGGGATGTTGGGAGGGTATTATGTAAGGTATGACTAAAAGTAGCCACGGTGCAAATTTGTTCGTAAAGGCTAGAATGAACTTAAACTGCCAATTGTAAAATACATCATTCACATGGTTACAGTTTTATCATATTTTATAAAGTAGCACTCTGAAATTAAAAACTGCTATAGTTACCATTCTGTAGTCCCATCCACAGCTGCTTGTGATCTTTTTTCTGCATTTCATTGATTACTTGACTTTTATGCTTTAAAGCATCAGCTTCTTTCATACAAGACATAAAATGTGCTTCAATTGCATCCTTAGATGGACAGTGCAGAAGGTCCTTCTCTGGAAAACTCTATCAAAGGGAAAAGAACATATAAAATCAGATATAAACATCACAAAATTACCTTCTTAAAGGAGAACTGTATCCCCCAATTTTCCATTTTTGGCAAACTATCTTCTACTTTCACAAAAACCACAAGTATTTTTTAAAACTAACTTTAAAATCATTAACTATTTGACAAATTTTGTACTTTTCCAAAATAATTCTTACATGTGTTTATAACAATATAGAAAAGGAGCATAATAATTTAAAAAATAGCTTTTCAACTGACCATACCAATGGTTTGAATGGGACTCCCACACAATAATGATGGGAATGTAAAACAGTGCTATTTGAAAAAGTTTGGTAATTCCTTAAAAAGGGTAAATACATACTTACCATCTGACACAGTCATTGTATAATTATATATTTGTCCGTACAAAGACTTGGACATGAATGTTTACAATAGCTTTATTTTAATTGCCAAAATGGAAAAACGATTAATGGGTAAATGAACATATAAAGCATGGTATAAACTTTTATTAAAGTATACTTTGTGTATATTGAGTTTACTGTTCATCAATCTGACCTCAACAAAGCTGTTTAAAAGTTGTTTTTTAAAGTAAAACAGTTAAAGTTATAGCCTGTAATGACTTCACCTGTGATATATTACATGTATATCAACCACTATAGTCAAAGGAATCAGCATTATGATAGTTATTTCTATTTAAGTTCAATTATTTTCCATTCCAAGCCTACAAATCAACCTCTAAAAACTACAAGTTTACTGAATTAGAAAAGAAGTCCTAGTGTATTATAAACATGGGACATAACTTTCAATAATTTCTAGAAAATGTTAACTTTGGCATAATTAATTTATAAATTGAAAACTGCTTTCAATTTCAAAACAAAGATAAAGAATTTTTGTCAATTTAAAAATTAAGCCTTCAACTGAGATATGGCTCAATGGTAGTGAACTTGTCTACCATGTGTGAGGCTAAGAATTAAATCCACAGAACCACAAAACATACACATAAATAAAAATAAAACTCTAAAATAATCTCATATATCACAGGTTCTCTATCCTGCTGATTATACAATTTGGTTATAATCAGTGGATGAAAACATGAATGGTCTTAATCCAAAGAAAAAAATTTTTTCCAAATAGATTTTTTTCACCTAATTAAAAATTATTCACATTTCTTAAAATTCTGTGTAAAAACTGATTACAAAAAAAGCAGTTAGAACTCTCAAAACAGTGGTTGGAGAAGCCTCAAAAAACCATGTTGGGAGTAACTTTTGCTTAGCCTAACTACTCATCTAAATGGCTCCTGTAACCAGCAAGCACTAAGTTTTGGTTTTCCACACATCCTAAGCTTAAAGAATGCCAGGACACCTACAAACAAGAGCTAAGTACAAATGAATACACTTTATAGCAAAAGAGAGGTCTATCAAGAGAGTACGGATATTTGTGTAAACCTACCCTTCAAAAGAATATCTATCTAAAGAAGGCAGTGTAGTCATAAATTATATGCAGTCCGGGGAAATATAAGAGAGTGATAACAGTAGAAGGAAAGATCTGCTTTAGCAGCCAAAGCAGTTAAATTAATTGTGGCAAAGAAGAAAGTGACAGATGTCTCAGTCTAAACCCTGTAGCTTCTCCCCATGAAATGCTCCTCTTTTCCACGATTAGCTTGAGGTGGGAATAGAAAGTCTTTTTTAAAAGTTTCACAATGAAACTACAAACAAACCCTTGATTCATTACATTCCTAATCTTTTCTAATGTACATTAGCCATTGTATATAAGTGCATTTCTTTTCAATCTAAACAAATTCTTGTAGATAAAGGTGGTAACTTGGACCCCATGTTTACTCTCTTTCATTAATCTTCCAAGTCAGACCCATGATAAACCAAACTTAATTTCACTTTTACAAAAGTATTTGAAAAGTACCACTTAGATATTATTACCTAAGTAATAATTTTAATTAATATGTTTAATTAAAATATTAACCCAGAATGTTTGCAACGTGTCTAGATGCACTAGAGAGAAACAAATAACATTACAAGAAAGGAAAAAGGCATTCAATTCGTTAGTAATAGTACAGACTTAGGGTACTCTGTTACGACAATAAAGCAAAGCAAAAAATGTACTCTCCATGTCACCTATGAAAAATCCAACATCTGATTAAACAAGCAGAAGTTAACAAAGCATAGCACGGGGTCACTTCTAAAAACAGATTCAACATTGAAATGAGGTCACAGTTTGCTTTAATAAAATCTTAATTTTTTTCTATCACTACCCTGCTGTCTATACACATGGAAATGAGAAGGCAGTAAATTTTTCAAATATTTATTTCCAAGTCTCACTTCAGGATGAGAACAGTATATTATGAAAAAGAAGCAAATTAATTTTATTAAATTTTCTAATGCTACCAAGATGCAATCTACAAAATTACCTACAGTTAATCATCTTTCTGCCTGTTAAAATGTATGAAATATCTCTCATTCTTTTCTCAGATCCCAGTTGCTGAATCTTTAGAACCTGACATAACTAATTATTCTTTTCCCTTCCCCATGATTACCTTCAAGGACTTCCTAATGCCTGATTCACATCAGTGTTCTTCTGTATTAAAACAAATGTATAGGGACAACAGTGGTGGCTCAGCAGTTACAGCACTAGCCTGGCATGTGCAAGGACATGGGTCCGAACCCACATACACAATGAAGTGTAGGAGCAACGAAAGCCACGTGAAAAATTAAATAAAATTGATTCTTTCTCTTTCACTGTCCCTCTCTCTTTAAAAAAAGAAAAAGGAAAAAAAAAAAACCACCAAAGTAACAGCTGCCCCAAAGTCAAAACCAATTCCATAACCCCAACTTCAGCTTCTCTTTGGCTACAGTATTCTATCTCATCTCCCCTTAACATTGCCAGACGAAACCAGGTAATGGAACATTACCATCAACTCTCCCCTCCCACCCTGTCAAAAGTTACTTTGTGCCCTCTTACAGTGATTTTCCTCATTGCCACCCAATCACTGATGTGATCTTTAACACCAAAGATTAGTTTTGTCAGGCTGGAGTGGTGGCCCAGTAGCTGGAGTGCTTGCCTGGCATTTGTGAGAACCCAGGTTCAAACCCCAGCACCACATATACAAATAAGTGTTGGAGAAACAAAGGCCAGATGAATGTATAAATAAAATAGATTCTTTCTCCTCTCTCCTATTCTCTCTTAAAAAAAAAAAAAAGGAAAAAGATAAGTTTTATGTATAATAAAATCTCATACAAACAGAATCACACATGTAGTATTATATAATCAATCTAGCATCTTTCACTTGGCATAATGCTTTTGAGAATCATTCATGTTATTGCATGCCAATAATTAGTCCTTTTTGTTGCAGAGTAGCATGCCATTGAATGAATATACCACAATATGTTATCCAAAAACCTCTTAAAAGATACTAGGATTGGGTTGGCAAAGTGGTTCAGCAGTTAAGTACTTTCCTGGTACGAGGACCCGGGTTTGAACCCCAGCACCACATAAGTTTCAGAAAAACAAAAACCAGATGAAAAAACAAATAAAATTGACTCTTTAAAAAAAAAGAAAGATATTAAGATTGTTTTGAATGACTATTAATAAAACTGCTATGAACATACACAGTCCCTGTATAGATGATCTTTTCATCTTTCTTGGATACACAGCTAGAAACAGAAGTACTGGGTAACACAGTGTAAGTAAAAAAACATTAATAAACTTTCTAAACTACCAACCTGTTTTTCAAAGTGATAGTGAAAATTCAAACTCCCACCAGCACCTTGTACCATTTCTGGTTACTCCATATCTTCGAACTTTATACTTAACTGCCAGTCTTTTTCATTTTAGTCGTTCTCGTGAGTATAAAGTAACATCACTGTGGTTTTAATTTACATTTTTCCCAGATGACTAAAAATGTTGAGTGTCTTTTCATGTGCTTATTGGTAACTCATATGTGTTGTTCTACAAAATTTCCATTCAAGTTTTTTACACTTGTTCCAAAGTGATTGCTATAATAGGAAACAAGCTGAACATAATGTGAATTGTGTGTACTTATGTAAAATGATATCCGCAAGAAAAAGTAGAAAAATTACACAGAGCTAAATCAAACTATATAGGGATACATATATTTATGCATGGAAATGGATCCATTACTTCATGTTAGAAGCTATAGTCACATCATGATACAACTTTATGACACCATGTAAGAAATACTAACAAGCTGCAACTCTTCCAATGCCCCAATTTCCAAAAGCAAACTTCCAATGTTTCTCCACTTAAATGCCACAATTATTGTAGTATTTTACATATTTCTCATCTATTTAATATGTGTAAGACTGTTCTATGGATTTTATTAAGTTAAAATCTTTGTCACCAAAAGTTGCTGGGTGCAGTGCCCTAACCCTTTTCCTTATAAACTCCTATAGTTTTTACTCCTCAATTTTTTAATAGCACAGTGATTTCAGAAAAACATATTGCAATATAGAAGAAATGCCTATGAAAGTGGCAGGAGCAGATATCCTTGCCATTTACTTGATCTTAGCGTGAAACATTTTAAAACCTTTATTTAGCAAGATTTTATTTACTGCCTTCTTTTTGAAGACTTCTATTTCTAAGTTTGATAAGAATTTTGGTAATGAGTACTGAATTCTGTCAATGTTTATTTTTAATCCCCCATGTCTACTGATTTTGTAGTAAGATTTTTCTTTGTCCTGTGAATTTAGTGAATTATACTGATTTGATATTTGAATGTTAAATCAATGTTGTATTCTTTGGATAATCATTTCAACCTTAGTTTGTATGTTGCTTTACATGTATTAAAGGATTCAACTGACTTATTTTTTCTTTAAGGATTCTTCTGTATCTATGTTCATGAGGGATACTGGTTCATAAATGTCTTATAATTTCTCCAATAGTTTTTAGCATCACTTATTCCAGCCTCTAACATAAGCTGAAACGTGTTGCCTCTTTACCTCAAAAAGCTTGCTCTACAGAATTCATCAATATAGTACTGCAGAAAGGAATTTTGCTTTGTGAGGTTTTTTAAAATTATAAATTCAGTTCCTTTATACATTACGGTGTTTACTCATTTGTCATTTCTTCTGTCAGGTTTGTCTTCACTGAATGTTTCCATTTGTTACATTTATTGGCATAAAGTTTCTCAATTTCCTAATACTTTTTTTTTTTTTTAAGAGAAAGAGAGAATCAATTTCTATTTAGTTTTCCATCTGGTTTTCCTTGCTCTGACACTTCATTGTAAATGTGGTGCTGGGGTTCGAGCCCGTGTCCTCATGCATGCCAAGCAAGAGCGATAACACTGAGCCACCACTCCAGCCCCCTACTATCTGTAATAATATGCAATCTTTCATTCCTGATATCATCAAACTGTTTTTCTGGTATAGAAAAATTAAAGCTTTTCATTCCCTATAAGCACTGCTTTAGGTGAATCCCATAAACTTTAATATGTTATGTTTTCATTACTATTTAGTTTGAAACGTTGTATTTTCCTTGTGAAAGCTTTAACCCAAAGCTAACCAAGGACTCAGTGACCTTATCCTTTGGATAACTGTGCTCATATAATTTTATTTATACTATGAACCCTTCCTTACAATTATATTAGTCTTGCTTTAAATAGTTTTTCTCTTTTAAATAAAAAATAACAATCTTTACATTTACTATTTATTTACCATTTCTGATGTTTCATTCTTACCAAGTTTTTTTTTTTTAAGATAGTTTAAAATGTTATTTTCTTTTAACCCTCACTGTTCTTGATAAGAAATATTTCATCATTGCCCCTTTTTATATCATGTTATTTTTCTCTGGCTACTTTTAATATTTTCCACTTATAATTGGTTTTCAGAAGTTTGATTATAACATACGTACATGTGATTTACTAAAAATTTACCCGCTTGGAGTTTATTTTCTTGAACACATTATTGGAGGATTATCTTGTCAAATTATTACCAATATTCAACACTGCTATTCAACATAGTTCTTTAAACTCTACAAAGAGCAACCAGGGAAGAAAAAGAAATTTAAAGGATATAAATAGGAAAAAAGTCAAATTATCTGTTTTCTGATGACATGATCCTACATCTAGAAGATCTTAAAAACTCTACCAGAACACTTCTAGAGCTGATAAATGAATTCAGCAATGTAGCAGGATACAAGATCAACACCCTTAAATCAATAGTTTTTCTACACTCCAGTAGTGATTCAGCAGAGAAGAAATCAGGAAGACCATCCCATTCATAATAACCTAAAAAAAATTTTTTTGAATAGTTGGGAATTAATCTAACCAAGGAGATAAAAGGACTCTACAATGAAAAGTATAGACCAATAAGAAAGAAACTGAAGAAGATCTTAGAAGATGTAAAGACCTCCCATGTTCTTGCATAGGTAGCATTAATAATGTCAAAATGGTCATAATTATGAGAAAGCATTATACAGATTTAATGAAATCCCCATCAGGGATTAATATTTAGACTATGCAAAGAACTCTACATCAAAGTAAAAAAACCCAAATAACCCAATCAATAAATGGTCAAAAGAATTGAACAGACATTTCTCAAAAGAGAAATACATGGGCTGGAGCGGTGGCTCAGTGGTTACAGCACTTGGCCAGCATGCCCAAGTACATGGGTTCAAACCCCAGCACCCACGTATATAACTAAGTGTCAGAGCAACGAAAGCCATGTGATAAAGCTCAATAAAAATTGATTCTCTCTGTCTCTCTCTCTCACTGTCCTTCTCTCTTAAAAAAAAAAAAGAGAGAGAGAGAAATACAAATAGCCAATAAATATATGAAAACATTCAACATCCCTGGTAACCAGGGAAATGCAAATCAAAACTACTTGAAGACTTCATCTCATTCCAGTTAGAATGGCAATCATCAAGAAACCAAATAATAATAAATGCTGGCAAGGATGTGGGGGAAAAGGTACACTCATACATTGTTGGTAGGAGTGCAATTTAGGACAACTAGTTTGGAAAGCAGTATGTACATTCCTCAAAATACTAGGAATAGAACTACCATTTGACCAAGAAATCCCATTCTTTGGTATTTATACAAAAAATTAAAATCAGCATACTATAGTGATATAGGCACACCAATGTTTATAGAAGCACAATTCTCAATAGCCAAGTTATGGTATTAATCCAAGTGCCAGTTGACAGAATAAAGAAAATGTGGTATGTATACACAATGAAACTTTACTCAGCCATAAAGAAGAATGAAATTATGTTATTTGCTGGTAAATGGATGGAAATGGACAAACATCATGCTAAGTGAAATAAGCCAGACTCACAAATTCAAGGGTTGAATGTTTTTTCATGCGTGGAAGCTAGAGCAAAGTAAGGAAAAAGGGGAGGGAGGCGGATCCCACAAAAATAGAGGAGGCATCGGTGTTGTAGAGGAAGGCAAATGAGGAGGGAGGAGGAGGAACAGGAAAGGGAAGACTGTGGAATAAAACTGACAAAATTATGCTATGTATATATGCCACAGTGAATTTCACTTTTATGTATATCTACAAAGCACCAATTTAATAAAAAGACAACAGAAGGAAGACAGAGTATAAGAAGAGGAATGGGGAAAGAAGGAGGGGAGAGAAAGAAGTAGTAATGGTGAAAGAAATAGATTATATTCCATTCACGTGAGATTATATTAAAAGGGACCCCACTGCTAAATATAATCATAATGCACTAATAAAAACTTTTTTAAAAATTGAGATACAATTCACTTCTTACAATTCACCCTTTTAAAAGAGTACAATTTTAGTTGTTTTTGATATATTCAGAAGGTTGTGCAACATCACTTATCAAATTCCATAACATTTTCATTATTCCTTAAGAAAACCAATTCTACACCTGTTAGCACTGTTTCCATGCTGCCCTTCTTCCAAATACTGAAGAGCAGTAATGTACTATCTCTATGGATTTGACTATCCTGAATATTTAATAGAATGAGTTATATACTACACAGTTTTTTGTCTTCTTTGATTTAACATAATGTTTTCAAGGTTGTAGCATGATATTCCTTTTCATAAAATTGTATTTTCTTGCTTGATATATATTTTGTTTATCCATTCATCAATGAATAGGCATTTGAGTTGTTTCCAATTTTTGCTTATTATGAACAATGTAGTAGCTATGAACATCTATGTAAAGTTTTGGTGTTGGTATATGTTTTCAGTTCTCTTGAATGCATTATTAGGAATGGAATTGCTGTAGAACACAATGTAAGTTTGTGTTTAAATATCTGAGGACATGGAAGACTGCTTGGAAGATTTATCATTTTACATCCCAATCAGCAACATACGAAGGTTACAACCAGGACACACCTTCTCCAAAGTATTATTATCCAACATTTTTTAACATGATTAATCTAGGGTGTGCAGGGATAAAGCACTGCAAGGTTTTGTTTTGTTTTTTGTTTGCATTTCCCTAAAGGCTAATTATGCTAAGCATCTCTTCATGTGTTTACCAACCAATTATATTTCTTCTTTGGAGAAGTGTCTATTCAAATCCTTTGGCTAGTTATCTTTTATTCTTGAGTTGTAAGAGTTCTTTATATTATATTATAAATACTTATTAAATATGACTTGCAAATATTTTCCTATTCTGTAGATTCCCCACAACCTTAATTACTGTAACTTTGAGAAATGAGTCTATTATTTCTTTAAAAATATTTTGTTTCTGGTCAGGTGTTGTGGCGCACTCCCATAATCCCAGCAACTCAGAAGGCTTAGGCAAGAGGACTGCAAGTCCAAAGCCAGCCTCAGCAACTTAGGCCCTAAGCAACTTACTGAGATCCAGTCTCAAAACAAAAAAAAAAAAAAAAAAAAAAAAAAAAAACAACCAAAAAACCAACAAAAAAAGGCTTGGGATGTAGCTCAGTGGTTAAGCGCCCACTGGCTTCAATCCCAGAACAACAAAAAAAATACATATATATATTTTTTTTTTGTCATGTCTGTATTTTCCAAAATTTTATCAAAGAATTTGTCCTAGAAGTTTTACATAGAGATGTACATATTTGTAGTGATTTTGAAAATACAGAAAACTACCCTGAAAGAAACAGTCACTCTTAATTCCACTATCCAAAGATTACAGCTATTTTTATAAATTTTCAGTCTTCTCTTGTTTTCAAGGGAAGCTGGTACTGCAGCTGGCAACCAATAGCCAACCAAAAGATAGAATCCTCAATCCTATGACCACAAGGAACTGTGGTTTTACTCTGAGGCTGACAGTGGATTCTTCCTAAATCAAGTTTTCAAATGAGACTGCAGCCTAGTCAATTATCTTGAAAGCAGCCTTGTCTAAGAGGAAGATCGAGGTTAACCATGACTAGACTCCTGACCCACAGAAACTGAGTGAGGGAGAGGGAGAGTGAACGTGTGCGTGTGTGCGTGCGTGCATGTGTGTGTGTGATTTATGCTGCTACATTTGTAGCAAAGACTAAGTATCACTAATCTGAAATCCAAAATCTGAAACTTTGGGGGCACCAATAAGACATAAAAAATTTTCAGATTTTGGCACATTTTGATTTTTCTTGGATTAGTAATGCTCAATTAGTAACATGTATGCAAATACTTTTAAAAAAACAATGGATAGGGATTTTTTAACCTGTAATCTGTCACACAGCAACAGATGACTAATATAATGTACTTTTGAAAGACATTATAAAACACCCACCAGTATTTATTGCTGGAAAGCACAAGCAGTGGTAAAAGCAAGAAAGAGGCCATAAAGTACACTGAGATACATGGAAAGCTATCTCAGACCAGTCATCAACATGGAACGGAAAGAGCAGTGTTATGATTTGGATGAAAGGTGTCCCCAAAAAGCTCGCATGAGACAATCCATGAAAGCTAGTGAAATGATTGAGTTGAAGGCCTTAACTAAATCAGTGAGTTAATCCCCCTAAAGGGATATATTTTGTATCTGGCTTGGAGTTTCTCATTCTGCTCCATGGAGCCATGCCTTTCGCCATGATGCTCAGCCTCACCTTAAGTCCCGAGGAATGGAACCAGCTTTCTATGAACTAAGACTAGAAACAATAAACCCTGAAAATAAACTTTTCCTTCTAAAACTGTTCTTGTCGGGTCTTTTAGTTACCACAACAAAATAGCTGACTAAAATAAGCAGAGATATGGTAAATTCCTTCATAAAGAAAAGTGGCTGGCTTCTGGCACAACCACCACAAAAAATTATCAGAAATCAGGTGTGGTTGGTCAATCATACAAGCATACTCCAAGGACAGTCAGAACCAGCAAGCCCTATCTGTTTATACACAACAAGGTGTGCTTAAATTGTCATTCCCAACATTCTTATTCTAACTTGTCTTATTCCAAATATTCAGGAGAATTTAGTATATCATTAACTACCCTCATCTGCTTAACAAATGTTTAATAATTGCTATCAAAATTCAAAATGAGAATGTCTTCCCTTTTCAAAAACAAACTAACACCAGGTTACCAGGAAAGAAAGAAAAACATCAAGGTAGTATTTTATTTTAACTCTAATAGAGTAACAAACTGCATTTAGGTTATGCAATAGAACTGGGCATGTCATAGAGCTGAATGCCCTCACCTGATGTCACTAAATTTTCAAATCACACTAACTCCTGTTTGAAAAGTTTTCACACATTGTAAGCATCCTTTTGGATTAAAATGCAGCTTTACAAGCAGCATGCCTATTATGAGCATAATATAAGAACTAAATAAAACTTGAAGTTATCTATAGAATAAGATAAGGGTTTGTGTGACAAACCCCTTGTGATGTAAACTACCCTGCAGAGGCAATGTAGCATAGAGATAAAAAGTTACAAATAGTATAAAACAGACAGGCTCAAGACAGCAAACAAGACGTCCTACAAGATGGCAGTGGACTTTTCTCAAGCCAGTGAGAGAAGGAGATGGACAAGGACCCAGAGAATCCAAACCTTGCACCCATAGGAACAAAGAAGACATTGATTGCTGAGACTGTCCCCTGTGAATAGTGTTAGGATAGTGGTGTGTGTTGTGTGCAGTGAAAAAATGAGCATTTAAAAGACAATAATTGTTTATAGTTATTGTGACTTGGTGGGTGTGGTGAGTGTACATGACAATGCCTATAGGACCCCCCCAGAGAGAGAGAGAGAGAGATAAGAGAAGTAAAGCAAAAGCAAAGCGAAAGTTGCAGAGTGTTAGCAAATGTTAACTGGATTACTCTAAACTTTCCTAACACAGGTCCAAATTTTTTTTATAAAAAAGTGAGAAGACAGAAATGAGAAAATTTTCTTAACAGGCTGAGTTTAGAAAAACAAATCATCAAAATTAATTAGAAAAGGAGCTGGAGCAGTGGCTGGACAGTTTCAGTGCTTGCCTGGCATGCATGAGGATGCAGGTTCAAACCCCAATAAGGAGGAAAAACTAGCTGATGGTCACAGCCCTAAGTAAGCAGAGGTGCGCATCAGGTTCACATCCCCTTCTCTAACAAATGGTGGTCCAGACAGTAACTTCCCCTCTGCTGATGAAGATGCCCCTGACCTATAACCAAAGACTAGATCAGACCAGAATTTCATGCCCATACCCCTAGGCATGGGAGTAGCGAAGGCAATGATAATCAAGGGAAGAGAATTTTTTTTTTTTTTTTAAAGAAAGAGGGACAGTGAGAGAGAGAGAGAGAAAGAGAGAAACAACTTTATTTAGTTTTTCACATGGCCTTAGTTGCTCCAACACTCAGTTGTGTACGTGGTGCTGGGGTTTGAACCCGGGTCCTCAAGCTTACAAGGCAAGCTCTGAAACCGCTGAGCCACCGCTCCAGCCCAAGGGAAGAGAATTTTTAAAAGGGCAAGTTGTATCTCCTCTGGACTCCAAGATTCCCTTCTTCTGGATAAGTCTTTTTCTTTCTATCCTTTTTTAAAATAAACTCTTGTTTGCTCAGCCTGCCTCGGTGTCCCTTGGTTTCATTCTTCAATTCTCAGAGGACACGAACTCAACATCCACAAAACCTATATCAGCACCACATACACAAAGATGTCTTGGAGCAACGAAAGCCATATGAAAAACTGAATAAAATTCTCTCTCACTGTCCCTCTCTCTAAAATAAAAAATAATTAAATGCATTAATTAGAAAAGTCTGAAAAAGTACAGTTTTACTCCTGTTTTGGCAAATAGTGAAGGAAAGCACGATAAATATCCAAAGCCTTAGTCTTGTCTTTTCCTGTCATTTAATCCACTGACTCATTCAACCAATTATTAGAGGATTTATATAGTGCCACTAGGTACCCTAAAATGCCTGAGTGTCTGAATGTCACTTTGTCATACTATGTATCCCAAGCTCTGAGAACAGTGACTAGCTAGGAATCTCAATATTTACCAAAAGAATTAACAGATAGCAAAGATATATTTTAACCTCAGTTTCAAAGTCTTATAGCATATATGTCATTTCTCTTTCTCACATATACACACACACAAAAGAAAACAACCTAAATACTGGAATTATTTTATTTTCCAACATTAACAGGAAAGACTTTTTAAATAGTACATAACCTCTATTATCAATATATATAAAGAAGTTCTAGCTTCATACCACTCTAACATAATTGCTGTATTTACAGGCAGTTTTTCTTTCTGAATATACCATGGTAACTAAAACTCACACATATCAGAATCATGCACTCAACCTGTAAGGTTTTTTTTTTTAACTACAATCTATAATAACAATACTATGCAACACACATTAGTTCACATATACAGAGAAATAATAAGCTCAATGACCCACTCTTAATTACAGTAAAGCAGGAAGGAAAAGCATCATTGTTAGAATGGATTAGAAGAGTTTGGGCACTGATTCTGAATGGATACCCCTTACAGGAAAGCAAAATAGACACCTAAGTGACTTTCTCAAATTCAACATGCCTCCCTTCTACTACCCAGTAACATTTGAGAATCACTGCCAATGAGCAATTAAAAGTGTTTCCAATTCTTTGCTGGGTGTGGAGGTGCAAGCCTGTAATCCCAGTGACTGGGAGGTTCAGGCAAGAAGGTCACAAGTTAAAGCCAGCCTCAGCAACTTAGCAAGGCCTAAGCAACTGAGTGGGACCCTGACTCAAAATAAAGAATAAAGAGGGCTGGAGATATGGCTCAGTGGTTAAGTGCCCCTGGGTTCAATTTCTGGAACTCGTCCCTAATCCCCCCCCCGCCACCCAAAAAAGTGTTTTCCACTTTTTTCTAACTTTTCAATAGTGCTTGTGGATGAATTGGAGGTAGAGCAGAAGAATGGCTGGTGAACTATATTTGAAATATATTGAGACAAAAGTATATCACACTAAATTTATCCTGGTCTTAAAAACTGCAGGAATAAACATTTCTCAAAAGACAGGTACATCAAATCTTTGGAATTCCATCTAACTCTTCTCCTCATTCTATCAAATTAGCCTTAGAATTTCAACAGTTATTAGGTTGTCCCTCGTACCTCTTCCTTGTCTTATGTGTACATCTATACACCGGAATTTTATTCTATTTGATTTTTAACATAAATTGTCAAAAACTAACAAAAAATTTCAGTATAGTAGATACAGCTCTAACAAAAAAGGGATACTTAACACATTAAAACTATCAGTGGTTAAGAAAAAATGAGGAAGAAATTTAAAAATATTTTATAGACAAACACTAATGGAAGCTTAGCAAATAAGGGTGTCATGGGGGGGAGATACTTTCACTTTTTAAAAAACTATTTAGTGGGGCTGGAGCGGTGGCTCATCGGTTACGTGCCTGCCTGGCATGTGCAAGTATGCAAGTTCAAACCCCAGCAGTACACAATGAAGTCTCAGAGCAACAAAAGGCACATGAAAAACTAAACAAAAATTGTTTCTTTCTCTCTCTCTCACTGTCCCTCTCTTTAAAAATAAATAAATAAAACTTCTTAAAAAAAAAAAAAAAACTATTCAGTATTGCAAGTGGGACAAACGGAAAATGCTATGTAAACTATACCTTAAAATGTACTGTGATGTTCCAAGGAAGAGCTGAACTTGAGGCAAGAAGATCAAATAGCAAACCAATTGGATAATGCCTAAAAACAAGAGAGTACATTTTAACAGAGAATAAATATGGTAAGTGATAACTACAACTCCAAAACAAATTTCCAGCACTTGTTTTTATTACCAAATGTCATGAACTTTTGACCAATTACAGGAAGGTAACATTTTATACAGTTATATTCCTGGGCTAACATACTTTCTAGCATCAAGTAGTTTTCTTCTTCTATGACATTTCCCCAGAAACCTCAATAAACACAATGGGATTACAGGAAGACATTCTTCTGCAACTGTGTGTTATAGTAGGGTAATACCAAACTGTAATTCCATTATTCATAAGGGGCAACTCATTTTAAGTTAAAATACTTTTCAAATTTTATAACACAATTTTAGAAAAGTCTAACAACCAACACAAGCATCTAAAAGCATGCAAATAACCTATTTAATGGTTATTACTATTAACATTATAGTACACTAAATTTCCAGTCTTTTACCTACGCATACACATCTAATTGTAGAATCAGAATTCTTCACAAAATGCACCATAACTTGTTTTCCGCACATAATAAATTCAACATTTTCCAAAAATATTCTTCTAAAGCCTTATTTTAACATTTTTTTAAAACTTAACAATTTGGATTCCCTAAATAAGACAATGTTTTCTAACATAAACCTTACTCGGTCAAATAAATTACTTTGTAATAAGAGAAATGTGAATACTATAAACCTGGCAGATTTCAGTGGACAAACATTTTTTAAGCCAACCTCTTAAAGAATATAAACTGAGGTAACAATTAGAGGACTGGAATTAAATTATACTCCCAACAAAGACAAAAAGAACAACAGACATTCCAATTTTTTATTTCTACAAAGTACTGGTGAATTACTTCTAGATTTGAGTACAAAATTTGAGAATAGATCTAATATTCCTCAAAATAAGGAAGTGACCAACATTCAAATATTATGGGCTAATGATACACATCTCAGTGATACAGTACTTGCCTAGCTAGGACAAGGACCTGGGCTCTATTCCCACCACTGTCCCACAACGCCCCCCACAAAAGGTACTATTATTTGCTTGCTTATTTCTATATAATTATGAAGAAAAATCTTCAGTTACTAAAGATCATGTATTTATAGCATAAATTTAAGATGAATGCCTTATTGGGGAAAAGAAATGCTTTAGTCTTCTGTTATTTCTTTTAAACCTTAAAACCTCTTTTTAGGGGCTGGAGCGGTGGCTCGTCGGTTATGGCGCTTGCCTTGCATGCGCAAGTATGCGAGTTCAAACCCCAGCACCACATACACAACCAAGTGTCAGAGGAATGGAAGTCACATGAAAAACTAAATAAAAATTGCTTCTCTCTTTCTCGCTCTCCTCTCACTGTCCCCTTAAATAAACAAAAACAAAAACAAAAAAGACCCACCTCTCTTTATCCAAAAGTTGGGATCTAACACTAATCCTTGACAACCAGAAGTATACTACAGAAAACTGAAGCCATGAAAAATATCTCCACCAAAAACTAAAATTAAAACACCAAAAATATTACATGATAGACAAGTTATAGATTCTATCCAATTCTGCTCATTTACTATGAACTATTAAAGCTGTACAAGGGCTGGAAATGTAACTGAGGAGTAAAGCAACTGCCTAGCACTAGCATGCATGAGGCCCTGGGTTCTATCTCCAATACTTAAAAAAATAAAAAAAAAATCAAATTTAAATCTAATCATTCAGATTATCTAATAAATAATTTAAATAAGGCACTGTACATTTACAAAATAGACCCTTTTCTAGTATTCATTCTATTTGTTTTAGATTGCCTCAGGTATCTGCAACCAGCTAAGAACGAAATTGGGTACTTAATAAAATGTACTTGGCATTCATAATAAATATTAAAAATTTCAAAAGTGACACAGTAGTCTCCTTTCCCTATTTTCAATAGTGTACAAATATAATACAAATGACCTTTTAAGCAAGTTACATAAGTGATCTATTAAAGTTCACCTGAGATCTCACAAAATGACTAGGAATTCAATTTTTTACCCATTCCCTGACATTTCCAAAAGGAATTGTAAGCAAATTCTAAAATTAAATCAATCATTATTAAAGCAATCTATGTCATAAAAAATCAAATTTTTTAAAAACAAAAATTTGGAAGAAAATACAAGGTAAACATAAGTTTCACAATCATTTTTTAACTCAGGATCCAAAGGACTCAATTTTAAGTTATGAGTTTCTTTCTTATATAGTTATAAAAATTTTCATGATTGATATTTTATCTTTTTTTATTGCTATTTTATTCCTCCTTAATGGACTTCAAAAGACCAGGAAAAATTCAATTGAAGCTGGGAATGTAGTTCAGCGGTAGAGTGTTCAGAACTGAATGGATCATTCCTATACTACAGAGGGTCATTTCACTGAAATAAATGCATTCCATTAAAAAACTGCTACATATAATTCCCTAGAAACATAATTCCTTTTGAATAAAAACGGGTGGAATTACAAGTGCAAACCTAAGTAACTGAATGATTACAAGCAACCTGCCTTACTCTATACATGTCAATGAATAGAAACTGCTATAGAACAGCAGTGTTTCACCGCTCCCTAAGCTTACTCTCATGTATTAAGTACAAAAGTAACCAAGGGTAAACCACAGGCACAAAAGTCCATGGAAGTCACATTTCAAAGATCTAATTAATAGAATCATGAAAAAATTTCCGGAAATCCACAACCTTACAAAAAAAAAATGGAAAAGATAAAACACAAAACAAAAACAAATAATAATAATTGAAAAAAAAAAGGACTGGAAATAACAGAACAATCTATAGTATTTACAATCAAAAAGTCATCACACTTTCCAAAGAAAAACTATACATGTTTTCACTAGAGCATTTTGCTAAAATTTATGCTTGAAATCACAGTACTAGTATTAAATGCTCAGTCACTCTACTATGTCTATGTTTACAGTTAATATGGATTTTTTAGCAATTAAAAAAAATGGTTTCAACTTCTCACCTTCACAACCCATCTTGAAAATGTTGTTTACACAAAATAAAATTTCCCATTAGAAATACTTGTTTTATAGCTAAACAAAAGGAGAAACTTTTTATAAATTTTGTACATGAAGGTTTAAGCCCTACTAAATCATTAGGGTTACTCACAAATTATTCTTTCAGAAAATCCATGAATTGTTCTCTTAAAATAATTATAAAACTAACAAATACAAATTATGAACAAAAAAGTTGTGGTAACAATAAACTTCACCCATTTTAAATGTAATGTTACAGCACCCTCTGCTGACTTACCGATTCAGTCCAAAAGAAGAGTTTTTTTTTTTTACAGTTTTTTTATATAGAGTTAGATCAATGCTTTGTACTTCTCATATAATTTTTGTAAAGTTAAAGGACTGGGACTACAATGTTACTCAGTAGTAGAGTGCTTGCCTAGCATGCATGAGATGCTAGGTTCCAGACCAAGCAATGGAAGAAAGGTAGGGGGGAAGGAACACCCTACTGAGGATAAAGCTCTAATCAGAATACAACCTTCTTAGAAGTATTCTACAAATCAACAACATATTTACTATGTATTCATTATGAGGCATCACTGTTTAAAGTATTTCTTATTCTAATTAGAACAAATAAACACATGCAATTAGAATAGATAGAATTAGTGTATTTTTTTTCTTTTTTAAATAAGACTGATAGCAGGTGAAAAGAGGTCTGAAACAAACTCTTGAAACCTGGGTCCTACTTACTTATTTATGTAAACTAAAGAAAAAAAGGGAGGAGGACTCACTATTTTATGGAATGAAGTACTGTCCAATTCTGGAATGGAAAATAAAGCCAATCAAAACATTTAAACAAACAGAAAAAAAGAAAAAGAAAGCCAAGTTGCTAATTTAAACTCTTTCATTTACTGATCAAACATGCTCAGCACCTCTCAAGTGCTATTGCCAAAGTTATAAAACCCTTATTCAAGCAACCTATATAGATGTTTAAACAGATATAATAAATAGAACAGGACCGTGATTTATTTATTTCTTATTTTTATTTATTTAATTATTGGACGCAGGGTCATGCAATGTTATTCAGGTTGGACTTGAACTTGCAATTCCACAGCTTCAGTCTCCCAAGTAGCTGGGAATTATAGACATGTGCCTCTGCACTAGGCTGGACTGTTTTTTTCTAATGGTGGCTAGTGCCAGATACTATTCAAAAAATTTTACTCATTTAATCTTTGAAACAAATTTATGGAAATAAAGCCACTATTGTCATCCTCATTATACAGATACAAAAACTGAGATACAGTAAACAAAATAATTTGTCCAAGGTTATATAGCTATTAAGTGATGAAGCTGGGATTTGAACCCTGGTTCCTAGCTACAGAGTCAGTATCCTTAACCATTACGTTACACAGTGACAATGTAACACGTATATAGTAAGCATACATAGTATGGAGAGGACACAAATATATAAAGGATCACTTCAGACTAAAGGAATCACAAAAGAGGTGATACTAAAGCTAGAAGTTATAAAAGACAGATATCAGTAACTTAAAAGGGACAAAAAAAGCATGCTTGGGAAGAGTAAAAGGGATTCAGCAAAGAACATAAGCAAAGAATCAGAAGAAGAAAACATCATCCGATATTCATAAAAATAAGTAATTTAGTTTACTTGACAAGAACTGGACTCATGGTCAACTCTATGCCTATAACATGTTATATATAGTGCTTTTACACTTGTTCACTAGAAGCCAGAAAAGGTCCTCAACAAGAAGAATCACAATATTAGATGTACATTTCAGAAAGAACACTTATGATATTGAGGAACAATACTGAAGAACAATAAACTGAAAGTAACAGTACTGGAAACAGACAAATTAAGAGGCTACTAAAATAATCCATGTGAGAAATTAGTTGGGCATGAACTTGGATGTAATAAGAAATTGAAGACATAACACAACATATCAAATTTATGGGATGCAATAAAGTACTACTCAAGTAGAATTTATAAAATCAAAAGCTTGTAATAAAAAGAATTCTGCAGATTGGCTGTACAACATTGTGAATGTAATTAACACTACTAATCTATACAATTAAAAATGGTAATTTTTATGTCATGTGCATTTTACCACAATTAAAAATTTTAGAAAGGAAAAAGAGCTCAAATCAATAACCTAACTTCCCACTACAAGAAACTATAGGTCTAGGATATAGCTCAACAGTAGGGCACATGCTTAACATCTATGAAGTTCTAGGTTCCTAATCAGCAATGCAAAAACAAATGAAAGAAACTAGGGAAGAAGAAAAAAAGCACAAATAAACCCAAAGCAAGCAAAAGGTAGAAAATTGTACATAATAGAAATCACTGAAATTGCATATAGAAAAAAAAAATCAATGAAATAAAAAATTGGTTCTCCAAAACAAGTGAATAAACAAAGTTAATAAGTAAAGCTGATTAAAAAGAAAAGCAGAAGACACAAATCACCAACATCAAGAATGAAACAAGTGAAGGCAGCACAATGATTTATATGTGTAATCCTAGCTACTCAGAAGGCTGAAGCAGGAAGATCAAAAGTTCAAGGTCAGCCTGCGCAACTCAAAGACCTTGTATCAAAATAAAATAAAAAGGAATGGAGATGTCGCTCAGTAGGTGAGTGCCTAGCACTGCGTCCGGCCCTGGGTTCAATGCCCATTACTGCAAAAAATAAATAGAATGAAATAGGAATTATCACTACAAATCTTGTATTCATTAAAAGATAAATAAGCATTTTATTATTAGCAAGTTTATATTCATAAAATTCAACTTAGAATAAACAGACCAATCCTCAAAACCTACTAACTATCAATACTCAAACAACAGGAAACAGACAAGCTGAATAGAACTATACATGTAAATGAAATTGAATCTGTAAAGTTGGGGGCACAGGGCACAATCCTGGCCCATACAATTTTACTAGAGATTTTTATCAAACACTTAAAAACAAATTTATACCACTTTATACAATCTTTTCCAGAAAATGCAAGAGGACAGAACAAATCTCAAATCATTTTCAAGTCCACTATAATAACAATCTCAAATCATTTTTAAGTCCACTATTATTTTAATACCAAGTAAGACAGACAGCACAAAATTATGAAACCACACACTCTCATGAACTTAAGATATAAAAATTCTTAATAAAATATTAGCAAGCTAAATCCAGTGATGAATATTACATAAAACAATCTAATGGGATTTATTAAAGTTGTGCATTACTGGTCCAACACCAAAAATCATGAATGTAGTCTATGAATATACACACAAGCTACAGAAAATTCATATGCTCATATTATAGGCTAAGTATCCCTAATCTGGAAATCAGAAATGCTCCAGAATCTGCTAGTATCCAACACGACGCCCTTAAGGAAAAATCTAATACCGACCTGGTGCAATGGGTTGCAATCAAAGTGCAGGTAAAGTGACACTGTGGATGTAGTTCAGTGGTAGAACACATGCTTAACATGCTCAATAACCTGGGTTTCATCTCCAGCACTACAAATACATACACGCACGCACAATGCAGGTACACTAAAAACAAGGGTATAAAATCATCCTCAGGTTTTTTGTGTTATGTTTCATAAAGGAACTGTGTTTATCCTTGGATCCCATCCCCAAGATATCTTAGAATGTATATGCAAATATTCCAAAATTTTAAAAAATTTAACATCTGAACTACTTCTGATCTTAAGCATTTCACATAAAAGATACTCAACCTATAACTGGCTCAGAAGAAGTTTAACAAAAATTCAGCACATATTCATAACAAAAATTCTCAGCAAATTTGGAAGTAAATGACCTCAACTTGAAAATAAGGCCTCCATAATAAGCCTACAATGAAGCAACTGTGAAAGACTAAGAAGTTTCCCCTAAAATTAAAAACAACGCAAGATGTCTGCTCTCATATTCAACACTGTACTATAAGCTCTGGACACTCTATAATAAAGCAAGAAAAAGAAGTAAAAGGCCTACAGACTAAAAAGGAAGAAAGTGAAATTTCTTCTTTGCAGATGACATGAGTTTCAAGGTAAAGTATCCCAACCGGGAATATAAGTGAGTTCAGCAAGGTCACAGAACATCATGCAGGGAAAATACAACATACTTTAAGAGTACTTTATTCTGCTATATCTACTAATGCTAATTTGACTTTACATACTATTTCCAAAAAAATCTTCAAAACCAGGTATTTCTTCAAAACATCCCCAATACTCTTGACTTTGGCTTATCTATAGGAAGATAAAATGTAATTTTACCATCTGAGTATAATAAAAGTCATCATTTTTTATAGGACTTCCCGCCCCCCCTTAATAATAGAGAGCTGCCACTTTATGTGAAAGGATAAGATTAAGTAATTAAACTAGGGGATACTTTCAGGGACAAGGTTATAAAGGGAAACATAATTATCAGTTTATTCCCTTTCTCCCTTTTACGAATTGTCTAAACTGGTGTTTGATTTCCCTTCCTACTTTTCCTACTTGAGGTTATCTAAAACTCCAAGGAGAAGGGGCTGGAGCAGTTGCTCAGTGGTTACAGCGCTTGCCTGTCATGTGCGAGGATGCCGGTTTGAACCCCAGCATCCTACATACACAATGAAATGTCACAGCAATGAAAGTCATATGAAAAACCAATAAAATTGATTCTCTCTCTCTCACTGTCCCTCTCTTTAAAAAAAGAAAAAAGAAAAAAAAAGTTCCAAGGAGGGGCAGGAGGGGTGGCTCAGGAGCATGGGACCTGCCTGACATGCATGACGACCCAGGTTCAAACCCCATCACCAAATACACAAATAAGTGTTGGAGCAAAAAAACCAGATGAAAAACTAAATGAAGGAGATTTTTCAATTTCCCTCTTCCCATCTTTTAAAAATAAATAAATAAATAAAATACAAAAAAACCTCCAAGAATAGGATACAGGAAAGATATCATCCTATCCAAATAAATTCTGCTCTACTCTTAAGATACTTGTAATCTCAAAAGTATCAGCAGTACCTGTTTTCCTATACTAAATGAAATTCATAGCAATATCCTACCCTTTGAAACCTACTGCTTAAATACCACAGATTCTTAAATTTCAGGAAGACTTTTTTTAACATAAGAGAAAATTGCCACTGCTAGAAGCAAAGAGAGAAAAGATCAAGACTTCACTCAGAGGTTCTGGATTACATGCCTCTGAAAGTCATATATGGAATACCTACAAATACCAAAGGAACAGATTTACAAAGTCAGTAAATATAATAATTTATAACATGACATAACTATGAAAGTGATACCACAAAAAGTTAACACCTCAAAAAATGGAAATACTTACATATAATTACTTTTGCATAAACTGTCTACCAGGGAAAACAATTTCAATTTTTAATAAAAGATTTTTTCAGTAAGCAAAAATGTAGGAACATGGTATATTTAAGCCTATTCTACAGTAAAAAAAAAAGAAATGGGTCCAAACATTATTTATTAGTATCTTATCTAGAATATAAACCTATAAAATATAAACCATATTGAAAAACAAAATAACCACAAAGGATAGAATTAAACATCAACTGAAAGATGATGACTTAGTAATCACCACTTACTTTACTTTAAACGATGTTCCCCAAATTTTTCAGAGTTTGTGAGTCAAGGGCAATTTTTTCCCTAGGACATTTGGCAATTTGTTTTTTTTTTTAATCATGACTGGGAGTGTAAAGGCACTTGTGGATAGAGGCCAGGGTTGCAGTTAAACATCCTTTAACGTAGCATCACAACAAAGAATTATCCATTACAGGCTGGGTGCCACTGTGTACACCTGTAATCCCAGCAACCTGGTAAGGTGAGGCAGGAGGACTGCAAGTTCAAAGCCAGGCTCAGCAACTTAGTTAAGGCCCTAAGCAACTTAGCAAGACTCTATATCAAAATTTGGGAGGGGGGAGATGTGGCTCAGTGATTAAGTACCTTAGCTTCAATCCCTGGCACAAAACAAACAAACAAAAAAAATCCATTTCAACAATGTCAACTGCAACCATCTTGAGAAACTCTACAATGATAAAAACTGAAAATATATTGGTCACATAAATTCTTACAATCTTATAATACATATAAAGCAATACAATTTAAATGTCTAACTATAATATAGTTAGACCTGTCAAGAACCTAGATGAATCTTACTGCTAGATATCCAAATCCTTCCCCCTCCTGCCTTTCCCTGTTACTCTCCTGATCATTGCTCTTTTCACACTCCTAAACTACATTCCCACTCCAAAACCTAATTCTCCTGAGAAAAAGAAATGGAAAACATTGCTTTACTTATGCTACCAGAGTTAGTATGATTTCTTAGCAATTTTACAAGATAAGTTAATAAATAATAAGCATTTTACAAGATAAGTTAAGATTTCCCAAGGTTATAAGAAGTCATGAGTATCATACATAATCATAAAGCTCAGAGTTGTTTTAATTTAAATAAGAATACTATAAGACTACTCTGTCATTCTTTTCCAGAACCATCTAAAAAGGTGAAACTGAACCCACAACTCAACATAAAACACCACCCTGTATGTTTCCAAACCATTATGAAAAATCTCACATTTAGGCAGAAATATCTTCCAAGAAATAGTCTAATAATGAATGGCTTAAACTTCACTTATGCTCTAGAATAGTGTTTCTTTCTTTAGAGAACTTTGTTTACAACTGTTTCAGGGCACTATACCTTCTTAAAGCTACCATATACTTAATACTTAATAATGCAGAAAAATTCACTCACCATTTCAGGGGTGTGCCTTCATATTCAAACCATATCTCACTAATGTCTTCTTGTCTCATAACCTTCTGAAAGTGCTTTTTCACTTTGTCAGTTACCAACGTTAAGTAACTTACTCTTGGCAAAAGCAACTGAAATGAAAATTTGTAAAACCATATTTATTTACTAGATATTTAAATAAATAGGTTTTTTAATATTTAGGACAAACAGCTACATTCTTTGCTTTCCATTATTTTGAATATCCCACATAAAACCTATTGCTTTTATGAGAAATTAAAGGCTAAGATGTTTGAACATTTCTTATGGGGTCATTACTTTTAAGTGCGGCTTATCAATTATATCCCTATAATTACGACCCAAATCTACCTGCAATCCTTCTGTAACACATTACATAAAAATACAATGCAATTAGATATCATACTATTTAGGATATTTAGTTCTATCAAATTTAATTTAAAAATTAAAATGAGTCACTGTTGTTTAATTAACTCAGTTCTAAAGCATACTTTGACTTATCTATCAATCAGGACTTCGTAACTGGCCTATCAAATTTTGAAATCTAGGAACGAGCCAGGCACAGTAGCCACGCTTGTAATTCCAGCTACTCAGGAAGCTAAGGCAGAAGGATAGAAAGTTTGAGGCCAGTCTTGGCAAGTTAGCAAGACCCTGTCTCAAACTAAAAAATAAAATGGGGGATAGAGAGGTGGCTCTAGGGTAGAGGGCTTACTCAGCATGTGCAAGGACCCTGGTTCCAACCCTAGCACCACATACACAACTAAGGGTTGGAAAAGCAAAAAACAGATGAAAAAATAAATGAAACTGATTCTTGAAAAAATAAAAATAAATAAGATAAAATGGGCTAGGGACATAGTACAGTTGGAGATTACCCATGGGTTTAATCCCTATCACTGGGGAAAAAAGAAAAAGATGAAATCTAAGAAAGAATGTTGGGTACAGCCTTAACTAGAATAGTTTTAAGGAAACCTGTTTTTCTACCAGGAACAGGACCCAGGAAGAAAACATAAAAAGAATTTGGGAAAACTGGTTATGATTTATAAAAAAGAACCACAAATAGATAAATAGGAAAAATCAGCAAAAAAAAAAATCATGCTTTTTCTTCTTTGCTGGATATTCAACCATTTCTTGCTTTCCAAATCTGCCTTCTTTTACTGGTAAAATTATGCTGTTACTCTCTCATGACTCTAGGAGTCTCTCAGTTCTATCTTTCATGTTGGATACTCAAGGTGATAGCTTTTGATCGGTCCATAAAGTAGAACGCATGGGGTGGCAAATACACACTAATAAATATCCTTGTTGAAACAATTGCCATTTAATCGCTGAAACCCAAGACAACAAGCTCCCATTAGGTAGGAGATTACAACAGTTGTCCTAGGAGGTACTGGGTATAGGAATACAGGACGGAGATACTTGGCATGGTCTAGTATGGAACAGAAGGTATTAAATAAATCCCGGTGGCCTGGGGATGTAGCTCAGTGGTAGAGCACTTGTCTAGCATACATGAGGTCTAGAGTTCAATTGCCAGAACCACAAAAAGAAAAAAGAAAGAAAAGAAAGAACTCATCAGTGAAGAAAAAAAAATGGAAACTAATAGTAGATACAAGGAAAAATGTTAGATTTTTTTAAAACAGGAAGTATTATCATCTCTCTTTTATATAAATAACTTGCCAAGAGAATATGCTATTAAATAAATGGCAGACAAGATTCACTAGTCTTTCAGAAAAGACAGAAACAATACAGATGTGATGTGGGAATCTTTCAAGAAATCAAAACACATAGTAAATAAGCTATATTTTAAAAATAAGGATTATATTCTAATAGTCTAGTAAGGTATAAATTAGTAAATCCAGAACTACATGACTATTGGTAATCACATAGTAATAATGTATTCCACAGAAGATATTAACCTATGGAGATAGTAAGGAAGATACCTTGTAACTAAAGAGTATAGGTATTAGGTCCTGATTTTGCAGAGTGTTAATGCTAAGTTTGCTCAAGAATTCACAAAGGATTTCTTCTTAACAATAAGGAATGGAGAACATTAGAATTTAATTTTAGTTTGTTTTGTTCGATGCTGCATGCATTTCCAGTGCCCAAACGAGTGCCTACTTAACAGGCAGCACACAATAAATATTTTCTGAATGAATCAGAGATGTCAAAGGTTAAGTGGAGCAAAGAACCAAAACTGACAATTAAAAAAGAATACTCATTCTTAGGGCAGAACCCATACTGAAACATAGCTACAATCTGGCATATGGGGGTAATCTATAACTAACACAAATACCCATATTACCACTAAGAAATAACTCTTAAGATTTAAGTGGCTCAGTGATTACGGCGTTTCCTGGCATGCACAAGAACGCAGGTTCAAACCCCAGCACCAAATACAGAACAAAGTATCAGAGCAACAAAAGCCACATGGAAAGCTAAATAAAACTGATTCTCTTTCTCTCTCTCTCTCATTGCCCTTCTCTCTTAAAAAAAAAATTAAGAATAACTACAGTATCATACATATAAATGCAATTTATCTAGAAAATATTTACATATGTAAAAATGAAAGAAAAATAAAAGGAATGACATCATCCTGCCTTGAGTCTCCCAGACTCATAGCTGGGCTAGGGGCATAGCTCAGTAGTACAGCTCTTGCCTGGGTTGTTCAAAATCTGGGGTTTGATCCCAGCAACAACAGCTTTAAAAAAAAAAAAAAAAACACAAAAACCTCTGCAGACTACTTATCATCTTAACCATTTTTTTAAGTGTATGATTCAGTGGAATAAAGTACATTCACATCATTGTGTAACCATCATAACTATCTCCAGAACTTTTTCATCATTCCAAAGGGAAGCTAGCCATTAAACAATAACTCCCAAATCCTTTCTCCCAGCTCCTTACTAGTAACCACCATTCTACTTCCTGACTCTATGAATTTAAGTACTCTAGGTATGTCATGAAAGTGGAATCATACATTATTTCTCCTTTAAGTCCAGTTTATTTCACTTAGCAAGTCTTCAATGTTTTTAAATTCTTTTAATATGAAAAGGAATAACCAAATTTAGGGAAATCATTAGCTACTATGGAATCTACTGTGTCTTATTCCTCACTTAGCACTGGTATAAAATACTCAATACTATAACACTAATTCATTTTTCTCTATACAACTTAAAAGGAAATCATGTTTTACACAGTTTTACGGAATACTCACATTTCTGCAAAATGTAACCAAATTCTTTTTTTTTTTTAATCCCTTTTGGGCAATACTGAGGACTGAATACAGGACTACACTACCATCAACCTACATTCCCAGTCATTTTTATTTTTATTTTTTAAAATTTTTTGAGGCAGGGCAGAGTCTCACCAAGCTGCCAAGACTAACCTCAAACTGGTGATCCTCCTGCCCCAGCCTCCCAATGTGTTAAGCTCTATTCAATAATTTTTAATTACAAAACTACATGCTTATCTAGGTCAATAACAGAAGTAAAATATACTAAAATTCTACGCCACTCCAATGTGTATAAGTATCATACTAATGGTAAGGCACTAAATGAGACAGAAAGAATCCTTCTGGAGTATACAGTTTAAAAAAGGAAAACATATTAAATACAAAATTACAAAAGATGAATTCTTTAAAGTAAAGAAATGTTACCATAGCAAGTAACAAAGGAATTTAATCTAATTTAGGAACTCAGGTGAGGCTTGACAGGGAGCATAATTTAAGGTGAGAATAAAGATATCGATTTATGAATGTGTGTAGGGATAGCAGATACTTCTGCCCTTTCCAGATAAATGACACTGAAAGACAAATGGCATGAAATGTACAGAGAGACAAAGACTGATACATTCAAGAGCATAAGAAATTGAAAATGAGAGAAAGGTACGGAGCTGCAAAGTATAAGAAATAAAACCAAGAATCAATAAATGGGACACCATTAAACTAAAAAGTTTCTGCACAGCTAAGGAAATGATCAAGACCATGAAAAGAGCCTACAGAATGGAAGAAAATCTTGGTCAGCTACCCCTCTGATGGGGGACTAATATCCAGAATATATAAAGAACTAAAAAAAAAAAAAAAAAAAAAAAAAAAAAAAAAAAAAAAAAAAAAAAAAAAAAAAAAAAAAAAAAAAAAAAAAAAAAAAAAAAAAAAAAAAAAAAAAAAAAAAAACTAAAATAATAATAATCCAAATAAATGAGCAAAAGAACTAAACAGAAACTTCAATTAAAAAAACAAACAAAGAAAAGGCCAATAAGTATATGAAAAAATATTCTACATCTCTAGCAATCAGGGAAATACAAATCAAAACAACATTAAAGATTTCATCTCACTCCAGTCACAATTACAAAGATCAAGAGTACAAACAAGAAGAAATGCTGGCAAGGTTACAGGGAGAAAGGAACATTTGTACACTGTAGGACTGCAGACTAGTACAACCACCCTGGAAAGCAATATGGAGATTCCTCAGAAAACTAGGGCAGGAACTACCGTATGATACAGCTATCCCACTCCTGATACTTTTCCAAAAAATCTAAAATCATTATACTATAGCGACACAGTCACATCAATGTTTATATAGTAGCACAATTCGCAAAAGCTAAATTATGGAATCAATCCAGATGCCTGTCACGAGATGAATGGATTAAGAAACTGTGAGAAAGATATTAGATACAGATACACACACACACATACACAAACACACCAGAGTCAAGGGGAGGGAAAAGGGGAGAGAAATACGAACTGCAATTGATTTCCATGCAATTACGAGTTTGTCAGGATGAACCCAACTACTAGTATAATCATATAGCTCTAATTAAAAAAAAAAAAGAAAAAGAAAAAGAAAAAAGAAAGAAATGTAGGGAGTTGGAACAGAATATACATTCAAAGAAAGAGGCCAGATTATTGAGAACCTTTTAAACTACACTGAAGATCCCAAAGAGGATAAAAAGCCATTAAGGGCTTTAAGTGAACAGTTAATATGATCAGATACATGTTTTAAAAAGATCACTCCTACTACAGCCTAGAAAATGGAGAAGGAAAGATAAAAGCAGGGAAACTGGTAACTGCTATGCAAACCATCAGTTTTAATTGGTGATTTGAACTAATTAGTTGTGAGGATGAAGAAAATCAGTTAAGTTTGGAAGACATTTAGTCAAACGGACTGTGACTGACCAAATGTCAGGGATATCAAAGAAGACCCATGAAAGGATGAGTTTTTTAATTAAACCTTACCAGGTTTCTGGTAATTACATGAATGACTGGACTATTTGCCAAAAGGGGAATGGAATAATGGCAGTAAAGACCAAGTGATCCAGGGATAAAGATAATGAATTCAGTTCCAAACATACTTTACGTTCCTTAAAGACACCTAAAGTGAGGACCTCCAGCAGACAGACAAAGGTCTGAAGGAGTTATCAAGATATGTTTGTGCTGGCATAGTAGTACACACTTATAATCCCAGCAATTCGTTAGGCTGAGGGCAAGAGGATGGATGGCAGGTTTGCAGAGAGCTTCAGCAATTTAGCAACACCCTCAGCAACTTAGTGAGACCCTGTCTCAAAAAAAAAATAAAAAGGACCGGGGATGTAACTCAGTGGTAAAGTCCCCCTCGGTTCAATTCCCACTACAATTTAAAAAAAAAAAGGAGGGATTAGGGGATATAAAAGATATAAATGGTTGACAACAACAAAATGAACAAGAACTTCGGATGAAAAAAAAGGCAGAACTCTAAGACAAGCCAACATTAAGGAACAAGCAAAAAACAGGCTAAAGAAAAACAAGGAATTTGAGGCACTGAAGACCAAGAAAGACAGGTTTATAAGGTAGAGAAAACAGCCAACAATATCAAATACTAGTGAAAGATAAAGCAAAAGTAAATTCAAAAAGACTTCATGTTGGGGAAATAAAAATTATTAGTGATTTGGCAAGAACGTTTTTGTTGCAATAGTATCAAAATGTGATTAGTTAACTAAATGGTAGGAGGTAGCCAATGAGTATAAACAATATTTTCAATAACTCTACCTATAAAGGGATAGCAAGACATTGAGAGGAAGACAAGGTCACAGAATATTGTTATTTTAGGAAAGGGAGAATTTATGACTATATGAATATTGTGATGGAGCCAGTGGATACGAAGTTGAAAGTAAAATACAATATGAGCCAGCACCAGTCACCTGCAGGAGATGGGATCCAGAACATACCTAACAAGGTTGGGCTTTGCCTCGGAGGAAGGGCTAGGGATATAACTCAGTGGTAAACATAGCAGGCTTGAGGTCCTTGTTGAATAACCCCAGCATGGAGGCTGGCAGGTGGAGAGGGAGACAATACAACCAACACAGAAGGAAGGAGAAATTAAATGCATATGAAAGCAGAAGGGTTTTACAGATTTGGTGGCTAAAACTTAATGGAGGGCTATCACAGGAAGTGAAGCCACATGTTAAATATGAAGGATAAGGCCAAGGCCCAAAGAAACAGTCACAGTAGAAAAGAGCAGGCATAGCTAACTAAGGAAAAGTAAAAGGACTGATAGGCCAGACATGATGGCACACAAATGTAATCCCAGCACCTTGGAAGGCTGAGGCAGGGGGATTGCAAGTTCAAGGCCAGTCTGGACAATTTAGTGAGATCATGTCTCAAAAAGTAAAAAGAGCTGGGGATATAGCTCAGCAGTAGCTCATTAGTAGAATATCACTGGGTTCTCCTCCCCAGTACTATCAAAAAAAAAGAAAGAAAAAAAAATTTGATGGATAATGTTAGGCTCCACAAAATTGATAACCTCAGTCTGATTTATGATACCCTCTAATAACAAGTCACAAAATAAGAATGCAAATTAGAATATTTTTATATTAGATAATTTAAATGAAGTGCAACAGTTTGTATGTGACAGAAATAATAAAAACTGAAGTTAGTTTCTAACAATTTTTCTTCCTAAAAATTCCCTGCAAAAAGACATAATTCTCAATAATATACATATGAAGCAGGCTGAAAGATTTATGCAGAAGCAACAAATCAAAATGCAAAAATTAAAAAGGAATTATATTTAACATTAAAAATATTTTCTGAGGCTGGAGCAGTGGCTCAGCGGTTGGAGCTCTTGCCTGGCATACATGAGGACCCAAGTTCAAACCCCAGTACCATATACACAGCTATGTGTTGGAGAAGCAAAGGCTAGATGAAAAAATAAATAAAAATGACTTTCTCTTTCTCTCTCTCTCTTCATCTCTCTCTCTTTAAATAAATAAATATTTTCTGAGCCAGTCATGGTAGTGCATGCATTTAGTCCCAACTGATGCAAGAAGATAGCTAGAACCCAGAATCCAAGGCCAGCAAGGACAATACGGCAAGATCTCATCTCAAAGAGAGAGAGAAAAAAATATAATAAAAAAATTTTTTCTAACTTAATTTATAACAAAAACATACCTGAGTACAACTTTATTGGCACTAAAACACTCACCTACAACTCTAAGATGAGTTTAATTTAATGTTTTTTAAATATGTATCTGTCACCCAATCTTCTTCAAAAACACAAAGAATGACAGTTGTAAAAGTTTTTTGGGTAAAGAATTAGAAAGAATCCAAGAAAAAAAAATGCCTGTAAGACAAAATAATTCTTCCTCCTACAGTTACTCCAATACTTTTGCCATTTTCAAGTGGATCAGAAACAACCAGAAAAGAACTTACACTTTAGTTTTCAAAAGTCTATTCATGTTCAAACAGATTCATATATTGGAAAAATCCTATATTCTTTACTAAAAAATTTTTTAAACTATATATAGGAAGTACATAAAACATCATCAGCTACGATTTAAAAGTAAACAGATTTATATAATTTATTTCTCAGTTGTCACCACTTTGACCAACTGTACACATAATGCTTTTAGGATGCTATCAAAAAGCAGGTCGAGGTTAGAAGTTTTAATTAAATCAGCAAAACTTGTTTGGAAACAAAACATAAAAGGTATCTTAACACATTACAGAAGAACAGGGAAAAAAATACATCTAACACAGGAAATTTTTCTACAAATACACTATAACCACACTTAATTAATGTAAGTTTTTCTAAAGACAGTAAACTGTTGAGATTTCCAAAATTAAAATTACTCAAATGTATTTAAGTATGTGTGCCAGCAACAAGTTTGCCTAACTTCTCTAAAATTATCATTTCTAGTAAGAAAATTCAAAGAGATTTCAACCAGAATTCCAGAATCTAGGGACACTTTTAAGCACCAAACACCTGCCATTTCCACATCCCATGCTGGATGGTGAGGATGCTGAGAGGTATTCTTCCACCCAAAAATTAACTGACCAGGCTCCATAAGTAGTTTCCTCCAATAACCTGATTTCCCATAGCTGGAGTAGGCACAGGAGCAGTGCTGCCTCTCAGACAGGCAAGAGAGAAAGCAAAGGGCGCAAGCTTTATTTGAGTGAAATAGAAGAACAGTCAATCATCCTATGTATTTCCTCTTTTCCACATCCTCTCCAAGTAAAACACAATAGTATAAGTACCTGAAACTCAGAAAGAAAAAACTGCAACAGCAACAAGACTGTCTGCCTAGTTGGTACTAAGCATTAAACAGGCAGGATATTATCATCTCGAATTGACAGACACATAAATATAGATTATAAAGGCAACTGGGGGGAAAGCACACTAAAACCAGTAGATATCTGAAGCTGAATTTTTTTTTAAGATGGTATCTCACCATCTTGCCTAGGCCACCCTTGAACTCACGATCCTCCTACCTCAGCTTCCCAAGTAACTGGGATTAAGAGCACATGCCATTGATTTTTAAGGTACTAAGGATCGAACCCAGAGGCACTCTACTGAGCTACATCTCCAGCCCTTTTAAAACAATTGATTTTTTAAAAATGTTGAGACAAGCAAGATCTTGCTAAGTTGTCCAGGTGGATTCAAACTTGGGATTCTCTTGCCTCAGCTTCCCCAGTCACTGGGCTTACAGGTGTGCACCACCATACCCAGCCTGAAACCAATTTTTTTTTTAAGAGAGAAGGACAGTGACAGAGAATCAATTTTCATTGAGTTTTTCACATGGCTTTCATTGCTCCAACACTGAGTTGTGTACATGGGTGCTGGGGCTTGAACCCATTTACTTGTGCATGTCAGGCAAGCGCTGTAACCACCGAGCCACCGCTCCAGCCCCTGAAACTCATTTTTAAAATAAGTAATCCACTAACTCAAACCTACAAATCTATGTGCAACAACTAATTTTACACACACACACATATGTTGGGTGGAGGATGACAGAAACTGAACCCATGCTTCATGTATGCAAAACACACTCCACCATTTTGCTACATCACCAGCCCCAATATATTAGTAGACTAACTCATACATAAGATGTATTAGCTCAGTGAACATATGAACAGTATGAACAGTGTGTATGTATATGCATGTGTTCATAAGTTCATTGAGCTACAAATACTTGATTATTTGCTTATAATCACCTAAACACAAAAGGATCTAACCAAACCTATTGTTTCAAAATAGCTTCCTACTAACAAGCGGCACAGTTTGATTCCACTATCATTCATATGTGTGTGTGTATTTATTTATATAAAAGAGAAAATATATAGGTATACGCTGCTGGGGATTAAATTCATTGCCTCATACATGGTAAGAACATACTATACTCTACCACTGAGCTACACACTCCTAGCACAATTCCACTGTCATAAGTTACATACAAGAAAAGAAAGACAAGACATCATATTGTATCAACAGTAGTTTTGTACTCTGGGTGATAAAGTTAGAAACCATTTATATTTCTTTCTTTTTGCTTATTTGTATTTTCTTATTTCTTCTAAAACATGGATTGATTTACATAAAATGTTACAGGTTCTTAGAACTTTACAAAAACAGACAGTCAAATAGTCCATTTGCCACCATCAATATACTTACATAGTATGGTTCTGCTTCCCGTTCAGTTATCTCATCCTGATACAGAGTGAAGCAGGTTGGAATTCGTCCAAACCACACATCTCGGAGTACATCTTTGTCATCTGTCATTCTTCCAGTGGTTAAGGCAGTACATATAGGCTAAATTCTTTATTCAACCCAAGCCAAACTAAAATAAAAACAATAGCATTAGTCAGATCCTTGCAAAGATGAATGAACCTGCTACAAGATTATAGGAAAAAAATGAATGACCCAAAAATTATTCACTTAAAAAAAAAAACCTGCATGATAGCACTGGACATGGTAGCACACACCTGTGATCCCAGCAACTCAGGAGGCTGGGGCAGGAAGCTGAGGCAGGAAGGTCCAAGTTTGAGGCTAGCCTCAGCAACTTAGTGAGACCCTGTTTCAAATTTTTTAAAAACATGTTAAAAAATAAAAAGGGCTGGGGATGTAGCTCAGTGGTATGGGCACACCTGTATTCAATCCCAAGTACCAAAAAAAAAGAAACATCCTTCATGATTGAGGCAGGCACAGTAGCATATGCCTGTAGTTCCAGCTACTCAGAAGGCTGAGTCTAGGAGTTTGGGATCAGCCTAGCAAGACCCCATCACCTTTAAATTGAAAAACAATTTTTTTTCTTAAAAAAGTGAAATCAGCATTCTTTAGAACTAATTCAAAAAATAAGTACAACGAATTCTAAATGCAGACTTATTAAGATTCACAGAAGTAACCAATTCAAAAGTCATATGCAAGTAATGTTCACTATATATATATTCAAGTAATGAATCACAATCAACATGAAAACTACACTCACATCATCTTTCAAGCCCAGAAGAGTCTTTTCATTTACTTGACAGAACCTTTCACCTATGCCCTACTGATTTCTGATAGTCCAACTCCATAGGATCATTCTCACAATTATACCTACCCCATCCAATTTATTTATTTATTTGGCAGTGCTGGGAATTGAACCCAGGGCCTCACACATGCTAAGTACTCTACCACTGAGTTACATCCCCAGGCCCATCCAACATATTTAATCTCTCCTACTCCAAATACAATCATTCTTTCTGGAAAAAAATAATACTTGTTCGGGGCTGGAGTGGTGGCTCAGCGGTTAATGCGCTTCCTTGGCATGTGTGAGGAATGTGGGTTCAAACCCCAGCACCACGTACACAGTGAAGTGTTGGAGCAATGAAAGCCATGTGAAAAACTAAATAAAATCAATTCTCTCTTTCTCACTGTCCCCCTCTTAAAAAACAAAACAAAAAAAACTTGCTCATCTTGGAAGAAATTGTATATTAACTTATTTCCCATTCTAAATTTCATCTGATCCACAATCTGATTCCATGAATATTTCCAGTCTTATTTACTTCCTTTTACAGCCCTCCAGCAAAATTACTCCCCTAAACATCTTGCTCTGTGTCATACTATTTCCCCAGCCTAGTACACTCACCTATTCAAATCCTATCCAAGCTCACAATCTTCTGCCCCAATGAAATAGTATTATTTCTGTTCTGAACTCAGAATACTCCCTATGCCACAAACATAGCAAACTGAAATATTCTAGTATGGTAGAAGGAAATGGCTTAAGATCTCTGTAATATTCTAGTATCCTACAGTGGTAATATTCTACAACTAACCAACACAACACACTACATGAATAAATGCTGAAGTAGTATTGTTGATAATAAACACAGAATAACTCAGTAAGTGGCACCTGGATACCAAGATTCAATATACTCATCCAAATAAAATTTCCCATCTTCCCCCCATCTTTCACAGGCAGCTAATTAATAATTTAATATATCGTATCCTGTGAAAAACTTCTAAATAATCATATGTAATCCCCAGCACTATGAAATAATTTATATACTAAATTAAACAAATATCAGTTATTAACATTGTGCTATTCAAGGAGCTTGCTTCTTTCCCCCTGACCAATGCCAAATACATTAAGATCGCCACAAATTAATTTGCCAAAGAGAAAAGTTGGAGGTCAGTTGAATGCAATGCTATTTACAGGTAAATAACTGAAAAGAGATGGAAAAAAAATCTGTCCACCATAAAAATACTAGAGTCAAACCATTCAGGCACGGGAGGGCACACCTGTAATCCCAGTAACAAGGGAGGTTGAGACAGGAGGATTCCAAGTTCAAGGCCAGCCTCAGCAACTTAGTGAGACCCTGTCTCAAAATTTAAAAAAGAGGTCTGGGAATGTAGCTCATTAGTAAAGCTCCCCTGGATTAAAAAAAAAAAATCCATTGATTCTACTCATTTCTACTCAGCAATTAGAAACAACAATATTGCAGCCTTTGAAGGTAAATGGACGGCAATGGAAGGAATCACACTGAGTGAAGTTAGCCAAACCCACAGAGTCAAGGGTCAAATGTTTTCCCTCATTTGTGCAGGCTAGAACAAAACCCAGGCTTGGTGAAAGGTTGTCAAACTCATGTATTAGATCCAGTAAAGGTTTAGCAACACATAATCTAGGGCAACCATAGATATGGAGGGAGGGAGAGGGGATAAATGGGAGGAGGGAGCAGGGAAGGAGGATAGGGAGGGATCTAAGGAGACAATCAACAATGTAGCATGCTCTTTATGCCCCTGAGAACCTAAATAATACTTATACAATCATTTAATTCTGGAAAATTCACAGTCTAAGCATTTATATCGCTTGTAGGAGAAAAAATATAGAAGAATCAAGAGACTGGGATGTGGATGATGTGGGGATAATTCTGGTTTAAGAACAAATGCATATCATATTGTTACTATATATGCATTTATATTGCACAATTACTCAACTCCTTAATAAAAAAAATTTAAAAAAGAATCCATTGTTCTTTTCAGCACACCACTATTTAACTTTTACTAAAATACATCCATAAGTATCTATTTTAAGCAAATGACATATGTATGTAAACTTCATGCAGTTCCACAATGATAGGTTTTAAATTCAAACATCAAATTTCCACACTCCTCAGAAAATTTCCAATTTTACAAATCAGACAAAATTAAGTCACTGTATACAGGAAAGACTGGACTACTTCCTGACAGAATTAATAGTCCACTCTTTTAAAATAAATTTACTAGTGGTAGGAATTAATGAAATCTGGATTATGACAAATAGGTAAATTAAAACTGAATTTGATGAACAGGTAGTAAGCAGTGGTTTCCATAACCATGACACATCCAGTAAACCAGTTACCATTGATATTTCCCTCTTGCTCATGAAGACAACAAGCAAATGCAAAGTGCTCCTTTACTAATAGGCTGAATTTTAATCTTTTTCTTTCTTTTCTTTTGTGTTTTGCAGTACTGGAGACTGAAGCCAGGGCCCAGTGCATACTAGGCAAGCACTGTACCATTGAGCTATATTCCTTACCTATTTTAATTATAATTTTAAAGTTCAAAAGTCACTATATTGTTACATTGGATGACTTTTCTTCTCAGAAGAAATAGGTAGAAAACATAATTCAAGAAAATTCAAAATTAGTGGGTGTGGTCACTTAAGTAAAGGCATCTCCTTTCTCCTCAGACAGTGGTCTTTTCAAGAAATAATCTGATTCCAGGTCACCATTTGAACTATATTTATCAATAGATGAGAATCACCATAAATCAAAATATTATGCAAGTCAATGTGGCTTTCTTCTCTCCAGGGCCAGAACACTTGACCATTCTGCTCTGTCTTTCCATGTCATTCTCTTCTACAACTCCCTTTCACGTGTCATAACAGTAAAAAGAAATGGTAATACTCTCTCTTCCCTTTATTTGAGAGGCTCTCACCAAAAGTGATAAAAGGACAGAGACTTAAGAAAAGGGAGACAATCTCAAAACCCCAACTACAGGCTTATGGGTTTTTAAATTTTTTTTTATTAAGGAGTTGAGTAATTGTATAATCACAAATGCATAAGGTAACAAACTGATATGCAGTATGTCCTTAAACCAGAATTACTCCCACATTGCCCACACCCCAGTCTCTTAATTCTTCTATATTTCATACCTACAAGTGATATAAATGCTTAGATTGTGAATTTTCCGGAATTAAATGACTGCACAAGTATTATTGGATTCTTGGGGCGGTGGTAAAAAGTATGCTACATTGTTGATTGTCTCCCTAGATCCCTCCCTATTTTCCCTCTCCCTTCCCCCCTTCTCCCCCCCCATATCCATAGTGTCCTAGATTATGTGGGGCCATCAGGCTTTTTTAAAAGTCTTATGTTCCAGTGGTTTACCAAAGTTCCATCAAAGTTCAGATTTTTTTTTTTTAAGAGAGAAGGACAGTGAGAGAGAGAATCAATTTCATTTAGTTTTTCATTGCTCCAGACACCTCATTGTGTACGTGGTGCTAGGGTTCAAACCCTAGCGGAACTAAGCAGAATAACCCCCTAACAAATCAGATTAAACATCAGGTAATAGGTTATATATTACTTTAAAATAACATGTAACTCCAAAACACATTTTATATGCCTAACACTTAATACACATGGAAATGTAAATACTCTAATTTTACAAATGATGAATTTGAGAGGGAGAGCTAAATTACTTTTCTAAAACCTTGTAGCTAATAAATGCAGTCAGTCAGGTGTGGTAGCTACTCAAGGGGCTGAAGCAGGAGGATTCCAACCAAGTGCAAAGCCAGCCTGCATAAAACAAAACATAAATAGCTCAGTGGTACAGTGCTTGCCTAAAGTGTATGTCTTTGCGTTATTTATTTAACAATGAAATAAATAAATGAAAAGAGCCAAAATTGGAAGCAAAATCCAAATTTCCCAATCTCATATTTTCCTTCACATCCTGATTGCCAACATTCCTTCCAACCCTAAAACATCCATATGTCTATGGTATGATTAAATGTTACTTTGTGACAGCTTTCAAAATGGAGAGGGGGAATTAAATGTTCCCGTATCCTGTAGTAGTCAAAGAATTTGGAAGTATATGGAACTTAAAGGATAGTTAGAATATAGACAGGAAGACAAATTCAGATGCTGCTCAACTTATGATATAGACACACACCTCCCCATAAACACATCCTAAATTAGAACTACCTTAAGTTGGCAATGCATTTGATATACCTAACCTACTGAACATTACAGCTTAACAAAACAGTACACTGCTGAGTGTGGGTTGTTTACCCTAGTGATTCTATAGCTGACTGGAAGCTAAATTTATAGCCAGGCATCACAAGGCACAGTTATACCACATTTGGATAGCACAGAAAAAAAATCAACATTCAAAATTCCAAGAATGATTTCTATTGAATGCATTTTCACACTATCACAAAGTTGGAAAGTTCTAAATTGAAACAGTAAGGAGAGGACTGTCTGTATTTAAGCAGGGCAAAATAGCATCAATAAAGGCAGTAAGTAGGCAAGAGCAACATACATAACAACTTTTTATGAAATTCTGTGTCAGGAAGAATAGTAAATAATAAGAGTTGACACTGCAATGTTTGTTTATCACATATGATCCTGGGCAAGTCACTTTCCTAAGCCTCAATTTCCTTTATCTATGAAGTGGAATTAATAATACCCAAGTCACAAGGTTGTTCTAGAAAAATAAAATCTATCTATAAGGTGTTTGATATAGTAACATATATATAGTAAGTGCTAAGAAATGCAAACCATTATTATTCCTTGACCTTAGTCAAGTCTGTAAATGTAAAATGAGACTAGATCATGAAGCATACCAGTGGAAGATTATGAGGATCTCAATTTCACCCACAAGGCCAATGGAGCCTATAAAATCTGATAATGATGAAATAAAAGTGATTACCTGCTAGCAGTACTCAGGAGAGTTTCAAGTTAGAGGCTAGCCAACAGCTAACACATAAAGAATAAGTGCTTGACCTAGAATGGTAGGAGTGGTGGACTTGTGATACAAATCCTTCCAAGGAAGAATGAACTGTTGGTGAAAATGACTGAGAGATAAAGAACAAGGACATAAAACATTTAAATGCTGTCAGCAGGCAATATAGTAAATTAGTAAATTAGGGGTTTTGATATCAGACTGACGTGGGTTTAAACTTTGACTTCCAACCACCAGTTTTACATCTTTAAACAACAGACCTCCTCTCCCTGAAACTCATGTATGTAAAATGAAGACAATTCTAATTTTTCCAAGGCATACGTGTTCAGCTTACCTGTTAGCATACGTGTTTACTCAATAAATGATGTACTTATATACACATGGTTTCCCATTCAAACAGTACATGTTTTCCTCATGTTTCAATGGCCTATCTGCTGGAACATTCTTTCCCTCTTCTTTTCACCAACTCTTTAATTCTCTTTTACAAATCTCAATCCTTTTAAGAGTCAGCTTAATATCTACTCCTAGGAAAGCATTCCCCTAAGCACTTACCAGTTTAATTAATTCCTTAATAGCATGTACTACCAAACATAGCAGATATCATTTGTTCATCATATCTATTTCTTGCCCCCTCCCCACATTGAATTAGGAATTCCTTGAAGGCAAAAACAAAAATTTTGTCATTTTCACCTTGTCCTCAGTTAACATAATTAGCACATAACAGGTTCTGCAATTTTTGTTAAATGATGGTGAAAACAAAGACATAAGTCTAGGATTTTAAACTCTTTCCTAAACCAGTACAAACATACTTTTTTTTTTTTTTTAAAGATAGAGGGACAGTGAGAGAGAGAAAGACAGAGAAAGACAGAAGCAATTTTTATTTTAGTTTTTCACACATGGCCTTTAATGCTCAGACACTTCGTTGTGTACGTGGGTGCTGGGGTTTGAACCTGTGTATTAGAGCATGCTAGGCAAGTGCCGTAACTGCCAGGCCACCACTCCAGTCCACAAACACACTTTAAATTATGGAAATTTAAAAGAAAAGTCAATAAATTCTGCAAATTTCATTATTTGAGGATGGTTTCCCCCACATATCTTATCATGATCACCATTCATTCAGTTCAGAAGTCAGAAAATTCCCAACTAATGATGCAAACTTGAGGAGAGAGCTGCTTGACTGCTCCATTAATACATCTAGTTCAGGGCCTGGGACCGAGTAGACGCCCAACAGATATGTTAAGCAATTAGTCATTCAGTAAATTGTACATTAAGATAAAATGTACCATTAATAGTCCCTTTCACACTACCTACCATGAAAGGCTAACCTATTACCTCGAGTTTTTATTTACTTATTTACCTATTATTTATTTTTTATCATTTACACCAGGGACTGAACCCAGGGCCACTCTACCCCTGAACTACACTCCCAATCCCTTTTACTTTTTAAGTACAGGTCTCACTAATCTCCTGAGGCTGGTCTCGAATGTGAAATCCTCCTGCCTCATACTCCCAAGTGGCTAGAATTACAGGCATGTGCCACCACACTTGGCTTATCTGGAGCTATTTTTTGCTGACAAGTCCCCAAAAACCTAGCGATTTTACTTAAAATATCAAATACTTACTAGAATAAAGTTTTGTGTTATTTTTTTAAAGAGATGTGACAGAGAGAAGAATCAATTTTATTTATTTTTTTCATCTCTTTTTTAGTTTTTCTGACAGTTGTGTATGTGGTGCTAGGGTTCGAACCCGACATGCAAGTGCTTTATGGTTCAACCACCATTCCAGCCCCCAGAATGAGTTTTTAAACAACTAAAAAAAAAAAAAAAAACCTAAGCTGGATGGCTTCCCTTTAAATTTACAAACACTGAGCCAAGTGTAGTGGCATAGGCCTGTAATTGCAGCAACTCCAGAGGCAGAGGATGGAGGACCCAAGTTTGGGGCCAATCTCAAGAATTTAGCAAGATCCTCAGCAACCTAAGAAAACCCTGCTTCAAAATAAGATAAAATACAAAGAACGGACAGTGTAGCGCAATGGTTGGGCACCCCTGGATGCAATCCCCAGTACCATCAAAAAATTGACTAACTAACCTCAAAGGCGGGTCCTGAGTACTGCCTAGTTTTCCTATATTTCCTTGACCTATTTTTGCAGTACTGGGGATTAAACTCAGGGACGCTCTACCCATTTTATTTTTTATTTTGACACAGAGTCCCATTAAATTGCCCAGGCTGGTCTGGAGCTTCCAATCTTCCTGACTCAGACTCCCAAGTACCTAGGATTACAAGGAGGCACAGACACCAAAGCCCTTGACTGCCCATCCATCTATTCCCTCACTTTCTTACATCACTTCACCTCCCTCAAATTTTGAAATCTCCTTCTTTCCTAGGTTAATGACCTTGCTTTCTATTTCCTTTCATCCTTTTACCAGGGATCAGAGATTCTCAGCAGTTTTACTGAAAGGCCCTACCCTGAGGTGGGAGATATTGTTGATCACTCCTAAATGTTGGAATTGCTCTAGGGCTCAGACCTTGAACCACTCCCTAGAAGATCCTTCTCCAGGCCTGAAGTACCATTTATAAATCTTTAGTTCTCATTTCTTTTCTGAACCGGTTTCATATATACACACTACTGCATACTGACATTTCCTCTTAGAAATTTAACATGTTGGACTGAAAATGATTCCAGACCTTTGTCCTTTCTCTGCCCCATTACTCTGTGATCTTCCCCATTTCACTAAGTCGCAATTCTACAGTTGCTCAGGCCACAAATCTTGGAGTTAACCTTGGTCATTCTTCCATACTTGACAGCTCTAGCTTTGAAATAAGTCCAGAATCTGTTCAGTCCCAACCACCTCTACTATCACCACTCTGATCCAAGTCACCTTGGTCTTTAGTCTGGGTAAATACAACAGCCTAAGAACAGAACTCATTATTTCTAACTGTTCTGCGTACAGGTAACACAGCAATCAGATCCTTTTAAAAACCCAAGTTAAGCCAATGCACTCCTTACTCAAATCCATCTCACTGAAAGCAAAACTCAACTCATTCAAAGTAAACACCGAAATTCTTACAAAGGAAGAGGCCCTATACGACCTTGCCCAATCTACCTGAGTATCTACTATTCATCTCCCACTTACTCCTCCTTTTCCAGCCATCTGGTATGCTCCAGCATCAGGGCCTCTGTGGTGGCGCTAATGATTCTTTCCATCTGGCACCTTTATCACTTTTAGGTCTTCCCACAAATACCTTTTGAAGGCCACCACTTGGACCTACCCATACCACCTAAGCATCACCAATTTTTATTCATTGCTTCATCTTTTCTCTAGGACTTCTCACTACCTGCACATACTTTAATTTTGTATCAACATCTTTCCCATCCAGAAAGTGAATTTCACAATGGCAGGAAATCTTACTGTTTTATTTACTGTTTCGTTCAGTGCCTGGCACATAGCAAGTACTCAGTATTTGATAAATCAAACACCAACTTTGTGTGTGTGTACACTGTTCTAAAAACCTATATCCATGCCAAGTATGGTGCACACCTGTGATCCCAAGTTCCAGGGCAGCCTGGGCAACTTAGAGATCCTGTTTCAAAAAATAAAAGGCACTGGCAATGCAGCCCAGTGATAAAGCACAGAGAACCTGGGCTCAATCCTCAGTACTACAAAATAAATAAACAAAACCCTGTACCTATACAGTCCCATTTTCTTCCCCCTCCCCCTACTTTAGCTAGCACACATCTAGAGATCAAAGTATACATCTAAATTCTGTTGTAAAATTCTAAACTTCCTCTCAACTACCACAGTCAGTCTAACACCTTTATCTTCAAATTCAAAATCCAACCAACAACTCCTGCTAGAAACTCTCAAATAATTCACCTCAGATCCAAGTACTCAAGAGCCTCAAGGGCTTGGATTTATCAGATGCATTCTGGATGGTCTTGAAAGTTCATCTGTTCTTTGGTATGTTTCTGGGTTCCGAATGCTGAAGATATGCTATGCTTCCTCACCCCTCAGAAAAATCTTGAAACAATCTAGTTTCTAGGTTTCTCAAGTTCAGGTATGGTTCGAAAACAAGAAGTATATGAGAGTGCTTTAGCAACAGAAAGGAGCCTATTATTAAAATAAGACTTATGGAATGTCATTGAGAAGATAAATTGGAGGAAACACTCGCCTCCTTCCGACAGAATCGAACTGCCCTGTGAAATAATTATGGTTTAAAGTGCTCCACGAAAAATGAAGGTCCTGAACAAAACTCCTAAAAGCCTGCGACTGCAGCCTAGGCTCCCTACCCTAGTAAGGAAAGGACTCCCAAAGACAGACCGCACGGGCCGGCCTACGGGCGCCGGGAGCGGTGTCTCGCCAACCCCACCTCTGCCGGGAGGAACACCTCACCCGCCAGCGCCGCCGGGTGCACCCCACTCGCCAGACCCTCACCCCTTCTCCTTACCTCATCGACCTGCCCCGGACCCACGCCCTCCTCCTCCAGGCATTTCCTCACCCCGGGACCGACGCACACAAACATACACACACTCCCTACCCGAAGCGCCGGTTCCCGCTCCGGCTTCCTGCACCCGGGAAGACGCTCGGTCCCGGGCTCTGCCTCCCTGACACACACAGTCCTGCAGAGCCGCGGGAGCACGGAGTCCGGAGAGTCCGCGGAGCCGCAGGAAGCACCGGGGCGGAGGTCCCAGCCGAGCACCGCTGTACTTCCGCCCTCCGGTATCCAGCCAGCACAACCGGCTGCGCGGCGGAGCCCAGAAAGCCCACCGCCAGTCCAGTCACCCTCGGCGCCCGGAGATGACGTCACGAGGCCCCACGTGGTCCTCACCCCGCCCTCTGGATTCGGCCCAACCCAGCGAGCGGCCCCGGCCGCTCGTGAGCATGCGCAGAGCTAGCCGAGCGCCGACTGGGGAAAGAAGTCGCGGCGAGTTCACAGGGTTCCGCTCTTATCCGAGTCTCGCGCCAAAAGGTGTTTGGAAAGGGTAATGTAACAGTTCTACAGAGTAGAGTTAAAAATGCTGAGCTATTGCCTTTCTAAAGCTTGATCGCAACGTTCCTCGCTTCCTGGCGTCCAAATAGTATTACTAAAACATCCTTTTCAAAGTGCTTTCGTATCTATTTTCTCATTTGATTCTCTTTAATTTTGTAGAACCACGGTAGGTATTAATAGCTGTGTTTAACAGAAGACTACGTAAATACCGAACCCTCCCACCTATCTGACAGTGCATATCTTTATCTTTTCGTTTCTGAAAATAACAAGCTTACTCCTAAAGAGCAGTTGAACTGGATCCATCCAGAAGAATTACCAGGCATTTAAGGCTTTTCTATTAATTATACATGCCATAATGCCACGCATGTTAAATAAATAGGGGCTGAAACTCAAAAAGATTTCGTATAATTGTAAAGATAAGGAAAATCTTGGTAGCAAATTCTTTTTCTCCTTCCCTTTTCTTGGCGCGGGGAAGGGGGACGGTGGCAGAGGGAACTAGGTATTGAACCCAGAGGCACTTTACCACAGAGCTACATCCTCAAGCCCTTTTAAAATTTTACTTTGAGACAGGGTCTTCCTAAATTGCTCAGGGCCTTGCTAATGTACTAGTTATTGTTAATCCCTTTCTGTACCTAATTTTCAAATCACACCTTATTATAGGTATGTACATGAAGGAAACACTAGCAGTATATACAGTGTTTGATGTTGTCAACGTTTTCAGGCATTCACTGGAGCTCTTAGGATGTATCCCCCAGATAAAGGGAGCACAGTGCTACTCTTACACAATTATGTTCTAATTTTTCATTCTACAAATTAATCTTCTAAGAATCATCTTTGAACCAGATTATTTCACTGTTCCCATATGATTTTTTTTTCATAAAAAGCTCATATTAAAAACTAGAACAGCTGGGTGTGATGGTGCTAACCTATAATCTCAGCTTCTTGAGAGGCTAAGGCATAAGAATTGCACATTCAAAGCCAACCTGGGCAATTTAGTGAGACCCCTTGTCAAAAATAAAACTTAGAAAAGTGCTGGAGATGTAGTTCAGTGGTAGAGCACTTGCCTAGCATGTCCTGGGTCAATCTCCAGTACCAGAAAAAAAAGTAGGACAAATCAATCAGGTAGTTTTTCGGTCTGACTTCTTATGAAGATGGAAACAAAACTATCTGAGAAGTGTAGAGGTTAAATGCACTAATTTAAAAGACTAATTCCTAAAACAGCAAAAGAAATCCTTGCAATAACATGTTCTTGTCACCAGGTGTCAGAGTCTACCCAGCCAGCAAGACAGTCAACTGCACCCTCAATGTGATAGGTGGTGTTTCCCAGGAAGAAACCTCTATTTTCAGAGATTTTTGGCATTCTAAAGATTTTCTCACAACAAAAATATTTGATTTGAAAGGAAAAAAAAACTTCCCAAATTTTGCCAATATTAACTTTGATATTCTCTTTCAAATCCATTTTCTCTGCACACCCCTGTAAGCCCAGTGGCTCTGGGGACTGAGGCAGTAGAATCACTATTTCAAAGCCAGCCTCAGCAACTTAACAAGACTCTGTCTAAAAATAAAAAGGGCTAGGGATGCAGCTTGCTGGCAGAGCACCCCTGGGTTCAATCCCCAATACCGGTTTAAGAAAAAAAAAAATCCATACCCTCTTCTTCATATTCTTACTGGTTTCTTCTTGGATCATGGGCAAGTGCAGTATAGCGAAGTAGTTGAAAACATGGACCCTTAGTCTCTGCTGTGACATTGCTTTCCTGTGTGACCACTGGGAAAATTAAAGAGGACCAGCTACTGAATTTGCTGTGCCTAGTACAAAATGAAAACGAACACTCTTTGTTAAAAAATTAAGAGTTGGGGCTGGAGCGGTGGCTTAGCGGTTACGGCACTTGCCTGGCATGCACAAGTATGCGAGTTCAAACCCCAGCACCATGTACCCAATGAAGTCTTGGAGCAACAAAGGGCACATGAAAAACTAAATAAAAAATTGTTTCTCTCTGTCTCTCTCACTATCCCTCTCTCTTTAAAAAAAAATTAAGAGTTGCAAGATGGTAATAGCAGAACCTAAATTCAAGTGCTAAGCTCTGTGCAGTTGAATAAATAACATGCCTAAGAACCTGTCTTTTATGTAGCTTGTGTGATAAAAGAAAAATGCTGAGAGGTCCTAAAATTAATTACAAGGGCCAGAGAATGGGTAGGAAAAGAGGCAAATGAATAAGTTAACAGCTACCAGCAAAGACAACAAAAAGAATGTTTGTATTGGAAACTTGACTTGGATCCATCACAGCTACCACCAGGGCTATTTGTGCATCAATTTTCCTCTCTGTGAATCCCAAACCAATCCAGAAGCAACAAGTGCTTCTTACTGCCCTTTTAGCCCAAAGCTTTCCTCACTTACAGTAATAGCACCCCTCTTACGTGTAACCAATATAATTCAATGTAAACTTTCCTTCCCCAAATTATTATGATGAAATGTCCTGACTTTTTAGGTCCAATGTCCACTGCTATCTAGCTTTGCTACTGGTGGTTTGCAGAAACTTGTCCCAGGACCTTGTCCTTTTTCTGGCTAGTATCTATAACAGCTCAATAAACTTTTATTTCAGAAATTCCTTGGTATAAAGAGTTTTGATTTAACACTTCTCCAAATTCCCACTTACCCATTTTCTTCAAGGTAAAATAAATATATGACAGCACCTCTGCTTGGACTTGAGGTGATTAAGTGGGATCATGCACATGAAACATTTATCACAGAGCTTGGAATATAGTGAGCTCTCAATAAAGGGGAGCTGTTGTTTTTGTGTCCTTCATTTGACTCCTCCTCTCCTCTCCAATACTAATCCATTTTTAAAACTTGCTGCCAGAACTATCTTCTTTAGCACAGCTCACACAATGTCCTTGATCTGCTTTTACAAAAAGCAAATCCTCACTTCCTACAGAATAAAATTTACATTCTTTTTTTTTAAGAGAGAGAGAGGGAGAAAGAATCAGTTTTATTTATTTTTTCATCTGGCCTTTGTTTCCCTGACAATTATGTATGTGGTGCTGGGTTTGAACCGGGGTCCTCAAGCATACCACGCAAGTGCTCCAACAGATAAGCTACAGTCCCCCAAATTTACATTCTTGATTTAACTCTAATGCAGCTTTTCAACTTCATCTCCCATCACCTGTCTGATTCGCTGGTCTCTCTCTGGGTTGCCCTGCTCTACTGGAAATCCCTTCTCCCCAGGGGTGCAGGGAAAATACACAGGAATCCAAATCAGTCTCTTGTTGCTTAAAGTCTAGACTTGGAAATGATATTACACAAGAGATATGGCAAGAACACAAGGCAGGAATAGTCAAGGGAAAGTATAAAAAAAGTTCAAAAGAAGCCAAACTCTTGGGTTAAATGCTTTTTTGTTATTTTTGGTGGTGGAGGGAGAGTGAGAAAAAGAATCAATTTCACTTATTTTTCATCTAGTTCCCATCCTCTGAAAACCTAGTTGTGTATGTGGTGCTGGGGATCAAACCCAGGTCTTCTCGGAAGCCACATAAGCATTTGTACTACGGAGCCACTCTCCAGACTTGAAATATTACTTTTTTAAAAAGTAGTATTCTTTTCAGACATTGCTAGTAGTTACTATATTTAGACTATATGTTTTATATATCAAAACCTATAGCTCCATGGATTCCTTTTCAAAAACATAAACCATACTTTTAAGCTATTATATCCTAAACTTGAGAGAAGAGGCTCTGTATATTAGTCAGCTTTTTGGCTGCTGCAACTAAAAGACCTGATCAGAACAATGTTAACAAAGGAAAAGTTTATTTTAGAGCTCACAGTTTCAGAGGTCTAAGTTCATTAAAGGCCAGCTCCATCATGGTATGGCAAAGACAGATGGCTCACATGATGATCAGGAAGCAAAGAGAGACACCACTGGCCAGATATATACCCCAAAGACACAACCCAAATGATCCCCCTCCTCCAACTATACCCTACCAGTCTGTAATTACCATTCAGTTAATCCCCATCAGAGGATAACTCACTGTGTGGGTTAAAGGTCTCATTACCCAATCGTTTCTCCTCTAAGCCTTCTTGCATTGTTTCACACATGATCATTTTATTTTATTTTTTTAAAGAGAGAGGGACAGTGAGAGAGAAAGAGAATCACTTTTATTTTAGATTTTCATGTGGCTTTCGTTGCTCTGACACTTCATTGTGTACATGGTGCTGGAGTTTGAACCTGCATCCTCCTGCATGCCAGGCAAGCACCGTAACCACTGAGCCGCCGCTCCAGCCCCTCACACATGATCTTTTGGGGGATACCTAGTATCCAAACCATAAACAATGTGTTAATTTATAAGCTTTATTTTTTAAGAGTAGTTTTAGGTTCCCATTAATTTGAATTGAAAGTACTGAGAGTTTCTATCTCCTCTGTTTCCCCCCACAATCACCCCCACTATTCACGTTCCTGCACCACTGTGGTACATTTATTACAACTGAAACTGTATTGACACATAATCATCAATCGTAGCCCATACCTTACATTATGTTCCACTGCTACTGATGTACTTTGTATAGGTACAGAGCAACATATAATGGCATATATCTATCGTTCTACTATCAGGCAGAGTATTCGATACTAAAAATGTACACCATAGCCTTTTCAGACTAATTTCTTTCATTTAATAATATACATGTGTTTCCTCTGCGACTTTTTAGAGAGCAATGTGTGTTGTGTTTTGCTTTTGTTCTTATTTTGTTTTTGCAGTGCTGGGGATTTTTGCATGCTAAGCAAAGCACTCTACCCCCAGCATTATGAGGTCTTGCTATATTGCACTGGCTGGTCTCTACCTCTTTGGCTCAAGTGACTCTCCTACCTCAGTCTCCTGAGTAGCTGGGAGGTGCGTGCTACTGCACTGGCTCCAGTGCTGTGTTGTTTTGCAGTTCTAGAGATCAAGCCAGGTCCTCTCACATGCTATACTAGTGCTTTAGTACTGAGTTTCATCCCTAGCCCAGCAATGTGTGTTTAAAAAATATATTTAAAATGTGATTCACATTTAGTTACATAGAACAGAATATTTAGATGATTTTTTTACGCAAAAAAAGTGTATGAATAAAATTTTATAGAGACTTTCATTAATAACTATTGTGCTGAGGAGCTTCTGTAGGCTGCTTTGCCTACATACATTAATTGTCAGAACTGGCAGAGATGGTATGTTTCCCAAAGTTTCTCTCTGAATTTTAGAGACAAGCAGTAAGGTTTAAAATACCTAATTTTCTTTTTAATTAAGGTATTCAGTGTGTGTGTGTGTGTGTGTGCGCGCGTTTTAACTGTTGTCATGCAATAATTGCTAAATTTTTGAAAAACCTGTTTTACGATCATTATCTTTTCACATACTCATCTCCTGGATCTGATTCCACAGCCAACCTTTACCTCATTATCTTTTTCTGTTAGTTATATCACTACCATGCATAGGCCATGGTTTACTTTCTCTTTTGGGGGGGCGGGTTTTGGGAATTGAACCTGGGGCACTTTACCACTGAATATATTTCTAATCTTTTTTTTTTTTTTTTTTGAGACAGAGTCTTGCTAAGTTGCTGAGGGTCTCATTAAGTTGTTCAGACTGGTCTCAAACTTGTGATCCTCCTGCCTCAGCCTCCCAGGTCACTGAGATAACAGGAGTGTGCTACTGTGCTAAGCTGGTCCTCATGCACTTACTGCCACTTTCCTACTTTAAGACACCTGTCCCTCCAATCCATTTTCCACATTTTCTTCAGAATGCTGTATGTTCGATGCCAAGATGATTGTGCCTCTGCTACTCAGGTTGAAGGTGATAAGGAGAACCAGACCCCTGTGACCTTTATCTTCCTCTCCCTGCAGTTCCCTGCATCTCCTCGTTGCCCTTGGGATTCGCAGGAAACAAGCTGAAAACTTCTGGCCTCAAAGAGCAAATGCACCTTTCAGCATCCTCCTGGGGCTTTCATTACCTGTCCCTCTCCATCTCCTACCACATCCCCAGTGAGCTCTGAGCCTCCAGCCAAATGTAACCACTTTTTATTCTGCAAAAAAAGACAGTTCCCTCCTTTGCCTCCAGGCCAATAAACAAACTCTTTCCTCTGCCTAGCATACACCTCTCACCACTGCTTTTTCCTACCTACCTGTTAAGTGTCAGTTTAGTAGTCTCTTCCTCTAGGATACCTCTCTCTCTCTCTCCCAAGAGTGATCCAAGTACACTTCCTGTGTGTGGCCTTAATGGTCTGCATTTATCTGCATTTCATCATCAAATAGTAATAGACTTTTACTGGCCTGTTTTCCAGAAAATGCTTCATTCTCTTCTCAGGTAGGCACTATGCCTTCTCACTGTTTCATTCTCCACTAATGCCTGACACACAGTGCTCGCTGAGTGGCTATTTACTGAGGAGAGGGATAATAGAATGAAGCTAGAATTATTGCCTGGGGTTATATCAGGAAAAGGATTGAAAACCAAATTAAGGAGTTTGTACTTTATCTTCTAGATCTCTAGATTTTTCAAACTATTGGTTATCACCTGTCACTGGATCTCGAGACCAACTTAGTTGGTGCAATAATTTCTTGTGCAAAATAGAATTTTATAAAATAAATAGAATATAAAATAGAGTGTATCAGGGCTGGAGCAGTTGCTAAGCAGTTACAGCACTTGCCTGGCTTCAGTGAGGACGTGGGTTTGAACCCCAGTACCATGTACACAACCAAATGTCAGAGCAACAAAAGCCACATGAAAAACTAAATTAAACTGATTCTCTCTTTCTCTCTCACTGTCCTTCTCTCTCTTAAAAAAATAGAGTATATCATAAGCAGTAAGATTAGGTTTGTTTATATCAGTTATACATCTTATGCCTACCCATGCATATCTTGAATGAATATGTGTGAACTGAATCATGATATCTAATTTATTTCTTCCTGGGGATCATGTTGAAAAGTTTTAAAAAATTCTTCTGTAACCACTGGGGTATCATTGAACAGACTCAATTTGAGGATATGGTATGTTCAGCTTTATAATTTTGGAAGTTTCCTAAGACCATGATGTGAAGGCTCTTTAACCAGCAATGTCTCTGGAGGCAGTGGGAACAATTAAAAGCTATGATAGCAACTGGAAAAATGAGGAGAAAGACAATAACAGTGGATTGAAAGGAAGCAATAGAAAGGAAAAATGCTTGAAAGGCATAATCAGTTAACTATAGTGACTGATTGGATTAAGTACATTTTGAGCGCCAAACTGTTTAGTTAGTGTTGTGTGGTTAAATAAGACCAAAGTATGCAAAAGGGAGTTTACCCACTGACCCCGCCAAATGCTGGTGAGGAGGTGGCATGTGATCTCTTCATTCACTGATGGTGGGAATGCAAAGTTGAACAGCCACTTTGAAGGACAGTTTGGCAATTTCTTCTAAAACTAAATATGACTCTCATATGACCCTGCAAGCATGCTCCTTGATACTTACCTAAAGGAGTTGAAAACTAGTGTCCACCCAAAGATATGCACATGGATGTTTGTAGCAGCTTTATTTGAAATTGCCAAAACCTTCAGTAGGTGAACGGGGAAGCCAACACTGGCCCATCCACATAATGGAATATTATGAAGACGTGTAGGACACTTAAATGCATAGTACTAGCTGGAGAGCCAATCTGGAAAGGCTACATACTGTATGATTCCATTATGGAAAAGGAAAAACTATGGAGACAGTTAAAAGATCAGTGGTTGTTAGGGTTTGGGAGAAGGGAAAAATGAAAAGGCACAGTGGGGAGAACTTTAGGACAGTGAAACTATACTACATGATCCTAGAATGGTGGCTACGTGGCTTCACTCATTTGTCCAAACCCAAGTCTGTACGGCACTAAGAGAGAACTCGGGGTGGTAATTGTCAATGCAGGGCCATCAGTTGTAAGAAATGTTCCACTCAGGTGAAGGATACTGATAGTCGGGGAGGCCATGCATGCTTCAGTTCAGGAGTATGTGGAAAATCTCTGTCTTCTATTCAATTTAACTGCTAAAACTGCTTAAAATAAAATCAATTTAAAAGGAGGTAGGGGGAAAGGAGATTACCTGTGAAGACTATATGTGGAATTTTATAGTAATATCTGAAAAGATCTAGAATTTGAGAAAGAAGTCTAGACTAGAGGCATATTTCTCTCCCCCCCCCCTTCCTTCTTTCCTTTGGCACTTGGGTTTGAACCCAGGGTCACTTTACCACTGAACTACATCCCCAGTCCTTCTGATTTTGGGTTCTTGCTAAATTGCTGAGGCTGGCCTCAAAATTTTGATTCTCCTTCTTTAGCCTCCTAAATTGCTGGGATTACAGATGTGTGCCACCACACCCAGCAAGAGGCATTTTCATAAGGAGTGGTTTATCTTTTGTGTTAGTATGGTCCCTCCCAGAAACAACACCTAGATGAGATTAAATTCTCAAAGACAGTATTAGAAGAAATCTTTGATAGAACATGGGTACAGGAAAGGTTAGGAGAACCAATAATCAAAAAAAAAAAGGTGAAGGTAAGAATTCCAGGCTGGAAGTGCAGCCTGAGAAAGATGCAGCAAGAAGTTTTAAGAAGTCCTTGAACCAAGGTTGTCAGTCAGTAGGAGGAATCCAGTGTCCTTCCAGGAACAGGATTGCCTTATAGTCTCTGCCACACTCAGCCACTGCCAAGAGTTGACCCTGAGAACATGAGCATGCCACAGATAAGCTGCTGACCCTTAGCTAATTTCTCCTGCTTCCAGTTGCAGGCTTATGAGATCTACTCTCCTGGCTGATACCACACCTTAATTAACAAATATTCATTATCTTTTAACGCCTATACATCAGTATAAATAAAATGCCAATATTATAAACTGCTCTTTGCAATTAAGATTACGAATGGCATCCATTGCTTTGTGTCTCCTGGCCATTCTTCCTGTCTAGATTTCTCTGTAGTTCCTGACACTTGTACATTAATGGCTCTTTAGGAATTAACAAATAAACCTGTTCATCGTGAGTTGCTCCGGCACTGCTTCTTTGCCTGTGTATCTTACTCTGACACCTTGCTTAGAAAGCAGGATGTTGTTTTGTGAGCTCTTTTTCCCTCTACTCCTCTGGGCAATACTACTTTGCCGCTACTTCATGCCCACTTATTCCTAGACTAAGTCAAATTCCTATCTTGTCCTTTTACATTTGGGTAAGGTCTTCTCAACAAGGCATAAAGTGGTGGTGGCAGGAATGGAAGATTAAGGAGAAACAGAGTAAGGTTGAGAAGCCCAGCGCTGCCATTGATTAGCTGCGTAACCTCGGGCAAATTATTTCCTTTTCTAGGCTTCATTCTTCTTATCTATAAAATAGAGATAACAATAGTTGCTACTTCATAGGATGGTTATAATAATAAATTCCACGTACTCTATGCAATATGTGTGATATAAATGTAAATATATCATATATAACTCGTAAGTAGTGCCTGATGTTTGGCAAGCACTCAAAAATTAACTATAATAATTATTGTATTATTTTTATCTTCCTATTAGACTCCATCACCTGCTTTTGTGTTAATTTATTAATGAACTAAAATTTTTCTGAAGTATTTCCCATTTACCAGATTTCACATATAATGGCTATTACCATTTTTGGCACTTGCTTTGGGCACTTTATTATAGTCTGCATAATTTGACTACTGACGGCAGAAAACACAACCAAAATAGAAATTTATTTATTTTGCATTTCTTGAAGTCCAGGGCATGGTGGTGGCTCCATGATGGCATCATTGCCCCAGAATGCTTTTATCTATCTGCCCCACCATCATCTAGGCCATTGAGATGGCCCAGACATAATATCCATAAATATCCACGTCTTGGGAGGGAGAAGACAAAAAGCATGGAGGCCAAGCACAGTTTCCTTAAAAAAACAAAAAACAAAAACAGGCTTACTGTTTTATTTAAGAAGGTAAACCCTGGGGCTGGAGCAGTGGCTCAGCAGTTGGAGTACTTGCCTGGCATGCCTGAGTGCCACAGCACCACATATGCAACTAAGTGTCGACGAAACAAAGGCCAGATGAAAATAATAAATAAAATTGATTCTTTCTTTCTCTCTCTCTCCCTCTCTCTTTAAAAACAAACAAACAAGAAGAAGGAGGAGGAGGAGGAGGAGAAGAAGAAGAAGAAGGGAGCAAACACTCCACAAGGACATCCACTCACTGCTCAAAATTGTGTCTAATTCTACTTCTATCTGAAAAGAGACAGGGAATTAAATATTTTTAGTTGGATATGCTTCCTACCTAAATATAATCATGTTTTTTTTTTAAGAGAGAGAGGGACCGTGAGAGAGAGAGAGAATCAATTTCATTTAGTTTTCCATGGTTTTTTTGCTCTGACACTTTGCTGTGTATATGGTGCTGGGGTTCAAACCCTCATCCTAGCGCTTGCCATAACCACTGAGCCTCCACCCAGTCATGGTAATGTTTTGAAGAAAGGAGAATGCATACTGGGTGGACAACTAGCCATGCCTATTATGTGACCTCATTTAATTTTACTTTTATAAATGACAGTTGGTCCAAGCTCTGGTACTATTGATGCAGGTGTTTGGGGATGAGGCAGGATTCTCTGCTTCCACTAGGTGAATGGAGTTTGGGCTGACTGTAGATTTCTGCAACTGAAATAGTGTTAGCTGTGACCCACCTAAGAGCTGGGTCGCCACCCACAGAAGGGAAGAGTAAAAGGAGTAGGATTTACTTAAGGAAGGAGAGCAGAGTCACTGCAATGTGGAGGGGCACCTGGAAGCAGGATACCTTCTTAGTGTGCTAGGCCAGGGGTTTATATTGGTTTTGGGTATGAGCATTGATTAGGATCTATGTAAAGCAGGCATTGAGAAAAGCACCAACATCATTGGTTAAACTCTATGTAAAACAGGCATTGAAACTAAGCATCAAAATCATTGGTTAAAATATCTATGTAATATAGGTAGCAAATCTTCCCTAGTTTCCATCTGTGTTGAAGGCCCTGAGCATGCCCACATGCCTGTTAATCCCTCTGTACTGTACTTCCAGGTGTTGATGAGTGGGGCACATTGTCCTGACTACCTAGCTATTTTACTATCTATCCTAATCTCAATCACTATAGGCTTGAATCTAGAATTCTATAATTTAGGTAATGGTAGGTGCATTGTAGACAATGTCAATTCAGTAGGAAAAAATAAATTATACTAGTTTTGAATTGAGTTGCTGTCCATTTAGTCAGAATAATTTAGTCCACATTGACATTGAATGCTAAATATAGTGACTAGTTAATATCCCATAGATAAATTATTCATAACTAGTAACTAGTTACTAACCATTATATATGAGATCTGGGAAATGAGAAACACTTTAGGAAAGCTTTAGTTAAGCTGAACATGGTGACACATCCCTGTAACCCCAGAGATTTAGGGGGTAAAGACAAAAGGATAGCAAGTTTGAGGCCAGCCTGGGCTTCTTAGACCCTGTCTCAAAAACAAAAAAAGGACTGGGGATGCAGTTCAGTTGATTCAATCCCCAGTATTCAGGGGGGTGGGGAACTTTAGTTAATTAGTAAAACAACATGAAAACAGGTGATGAAGTCTAATAGGGAGATAACTAGTTATCCATAACCACTAAGTTAAGCAGTGTTTAAAGCTAGCTGTTTAAACACTTAAACTACCTTTATTATGCTATCATGACAATGTATGAAATTATATCCCATGGTTCTGGGTAAGGAAATCAACCCCCACAGCCCCTTGCTTGTGTGTTATCTATATTTAACTCATCATCCTCAAATTATTTTTCAGAACAAGACAAATATGAATAAATAATGTTGTAATATATAATTTATACAACTTAATAAGCATTACACATTAGAGGAACGGTTGTTTTCATTTCTTTATTTAATAATTAGGTCCTCTCTTGCAAAAGCTTCACTCATCTGAAAGAATTATTTAATGTTCTCTATTTGCTATGTATAGGCAATGCTTAACTTGCATGGCATTTACATGTATCATATCTTAGTTTCAGGATAAGACCTCATCTAAGCAATTCGAATGTCTTGGTAAATCAGGTGTGGGTGTTGTTCTGATTAGTTATTTGGGCCAAGCTAGAAAGAAAGAAGTTAACAGTGGACCAAGATATGGCCAAGAAACATGACAAAATTAAAATTTATGGTAAAATGTACTGTGTTAGTAAGCCAATGATTCATGATAAAAATTGACATTATGGCAGCCGTTTTATTTTATCCTTGACTCACTTAATAGTTATTGGTCTTTATATCTAAATAGATTTTAAACACCTAAAATATGTTTTAGGTTTCATATAGCACTTAACAGTGAAAACCTGAGCAATGCTTGTTTATTGACCCAAAGATGTATTTTTTAAAAATTCCAATGTTAACTCCTAATTGCCAATAAATTTTCTTTATGGCTAAAATTAATCTCTTGAATTAAGGCCTTGCATTAACTTTAACTGAACAGTTAAAGAATTTGCAACCATTCAATATATTATTAACATGTATACAATACACCATTAATTGAATGATGTCCCTTAAAGTTGTGATTTATTTTTAAACATAATGAAACATAAAATATGTTATACTTCTTCAGAGTTGGAACAAGAAGACTGCATATTTATTGAAAAATAGCATAATTACTTAAGCATCAACAAAACTCTTTTGTGATTGCCTTTAAAGTCAGTTAAAGAGGCTGGAGCGGTGGCTCAGTGGTTGCAGTGCTTGCCTGGCATGCACAAGTACATGGGTTCAAACCCCAGCACCCACATACGCAACTAAGTGTCAGAGCAATGAAAGCCATTGAAAAACTCAATAAAAGTTGATTCTCTCTCTCTCTCTCTCTCTCTCTCTCTCACTATCCTTCTCTCTTTAAAGTCAGTTAAAGAAATAAATGGGGTGAAGTGGTGCATACCTGTAATCCCAAATATTTGCCACTTGGGAGGCTGAGACAAGAGGACTGCCAAGTAGAGGTCAGCCTCAGCAACCTAGTGAGACCATGTTTCAAAATGAAAAATAAAAAGAGCTGGGGATCTAGCTCAGTGGTATAATCCAATCCCCAGTATTGCCAAAAATAAATTAATGTAACATATAAAAGAAATGATTCATGGAGGTAACTCTGGTTTAAGAGCAAATGCATATCTTATTGTTACTTTATTCACATTTACAACGGTACAACTCAACTCCTTAACAAAAATTTGAAAAAGAAAAATGATTCCCATTATTTTATAAATAAAGCTAATTATTTACTGAAATTATTTACCCCGAAAGTAATATGAATGTTAGATCATCTACTTTACTTACCATGTTTGGCCTTAGATGACTCTTGGGTATGTTTAAAACAAAATTGCTCTCAAAGGATAAATTTGCAACCATGAAATATAATACCATGAACATGATACAAGATCGTTCTCATAGGGATTCCTTATTGAGAATCTTACTCTATGTATACAGGCTTTATTTATGTAGCAAGGACTGTCTGTAATTAACCCATGAATCACTCTCTCCAGGCATTCTAATTTTGCTAAGGTATTAATAATAATGATAGATAAACAAGGAGAACATTTTTAGCATGTTTCCTCGAACTCAAAGTTGGCTAATGATGATTATGTTTGTAATAATAGAATCACCAGGGTCTGTGGAGGTTTGACAGACTATAGATAGGAGAACCACTAAATTATGTGGCAATAATAAGCAAACATCTGGGCAAAACGATTTGTGTTGAAATGGGTATACGATTAGCTCAAAGCAACGTATTTGGTTTTAGATTGTGCAATGGAAATGTTTTTCAACTCTTGGCCTTCATTTCTTTGCTGAAATACATTTTTTTAAGAGAGAGGGAAAGTATGAGAGAAAGAGAAAGAGAGGGTCAATTTTATTTAGTTTTTCATGTGGCTTTTGTTGATCTGACACTTTGTTATGTATGTGGTGCTGGGGTTCAAACCCACAAACTCACACATGCCAGGCAAGTGCCATAACCACCGAGCCACTGCTCCAGCCCCTGAAATCCATGTTTTAAGGATGCTTGGAGATATTATATATATAATATGTATATATATACAATATATATACATATTATATATATATTAACACAGAGAAATATAAAATTCTGCCAAAGGCAGTGGGGCCAACCAAACGTTGACTGAAATCTCCAAAATGCACTTTTCCTCTGCTTCAGTTGATTATCTCAAGGGTTATGTTCTAGTAACACAAAGCTGACCAACACAATCACAATGTAGATTATCATTCTATCTGGAAAACGCTGTAAGCCTCTGTAAGATACTTGAGGATAATGATCATCTGGGTCTAAGATGTCAGGCATTCACCAATGCCCAAATTTTATCCTAGGATATTTCTAGGTTCAGAGGTTGTAAAGTAAAGGTAAAACTCACAAACTACTGAAATATTACCATATCAATTAAAGTTTTAAAGTTTTACTTGCTTTTTTTTTTAGAAAGAAGGGACAATGAGAGAGAGAGAGAGAGAAGCAAATTTTATTCAGTTTTCCATGTGGCTTTCATTGCTCTGAGACTTCTTTGAGTATGTGGTGCTGGGGTTTGAACTAGAATACTCCCTCATGCCAGGCTTGTTTTTTTGTTTTTTTGTTTTTTTCGGGGCTGAGGACTGAACTAGGGGCCTTGCGCTTGCTAAGCAAGCGCTCTACCACTGAGCTAAATCCCCAACCCCTACTTGGTTTTAATATTATAAAATATAGAGCAAACACCCCTAAGTTGACATATGATCTATCTTATAATCCATTTATTCTCTTCTTAGTATTTTTGAAGGTTCGTTTTAATTTCCCTCTGTTGTCAGAGCTCCCTAGCCATTCAATGTGTAACAAAATGTGTGATTTGGGGTTGAATAAATGGAATGTTCTGAAATTATAATGGTGTGGTGAAGTATTTAAATTTTGAGATTTATAGTCAGGCAGATCTTGGAGTCCAAGCTCTGCTATTTAGTAACTACATAACCCTCAATTACTCAATTGCTCTTAACCTGTTTTTTCCTTCCTCTCCCTAAAATGGGAATAATGAGAATATCTACTAAGATAAGAGGATTAAATAATGTGTCTGAAGTGACATAAGGGAATTTTGGAGGGTTATAGAAATATTCTATATCATGGTCATGGTGATAATGATAGAACAACATGCATTTGTCAAAACACAGAATGGAACGATTTAAAAAGTATGGATTTTACTGAAAGTCAAGAGCACCTCAATAAACCTGTCTTGAAAAAAAATAAAATAAGGGTGGGGGTGCAGATCAATGTTAGAGTGCTTGCTTAGCATCACACACAAAAGCAATAATCAAAAAATAAAATAGTGACATTTAAAATGAATGAAAAGTAGTGCAGCCATGATATTTAATAAGTATCCAAAAATGATAGTTCTATATCACTCATTAAAATTAAGGAAAATAAAATCTTCTATTGTCATGGTAATAGCTCTTCCCATAGTTACTAAATTTCAACATACCAGGCAGTGAATTGAAGATCAAATCCAATATTCCCTATACTCTTCTGCCTTTTTTGTTTTTTGTTTTTTGTTTTTTGGGGTTTTTTTTGGTTTTTTTTTTTGTTTTGTTTTGTTTTGGTAATGGGAATTAAACTAGTACCATTGAGCTATATCCCCATCCCTTTTTATTTTTTATTTTGAGACAAGGTCTTGATGAGTTGTAGAGGCTGAACTTGAAGTTGCAATCCTCCTGCCTTAGGCTCCCTAAATGTTGGGATTATAGGTGTGCACTAGCACAAGTGACCTCATCTTCTTCTTTCTCTCTAGAGAGAAAGGGGGGGGGAATCAATTTTATTTAGTTTTTCGTGTGGTTTTTGTTACTCTGACATTTAGTTGTGTATGTGGTGCTGGGGTTCAAACCTGGGTCCTCACGCGTACAGGGCAAGTGCCATAACCATTGAGCCATCACTCCAGCCCCTCTTCTCTTTAAATGTCCAAGGAAAGTGCAAAAGGATCAGCATAAAGCTTACTTCCAGCTCCAGTGTTGAATATTGCTTTACTCAAAAAGGATGGATTAAACATCCACCAACGCTCCAATTCTTTGAGATGCTGGGAGTAAATACAGCTATTCCCCCAACTTAAACACTATTTATTCATTCCACAGATATCTATTGAATATGTATTATGTCCCAAGCACTTGCTGGGTTCTAGGAGTACATTTGAGAGTAGGGCAAAACAATTTCTGCTCTTATCAAACAGTCTTGTTGGGGAAGTGGATTTAATCCAAGAATTATACAAATAAATATTAAGAGCAACAAAAATAAAAAGAGATTGAACACCTGACTTGGAAACATTCACCCAAAATAATGTCCATCCAAAGATTTCACAGAGATGAGAATAAGCCAAAAGCTGTATTATGTTGTGCAGATGACAAGATGAAAGATAATAAATAATACAAATGGTAGGGAATCTCCTTCTGAGATTCTCAATTTTGAGAATCAAAGCAAGTGGCCTGCTGGGTGCAGTGGGGTATACCTGTAATCTCAGCAACTCCAGAGGCTGAGGCTGGAGAATCACAAATTCAAGGTCAGTCTTGGCAGTGGAGTGAGACCCTACCTCAAAGCAAACAATAAAAAGGGACTGGGGATATAGCTCAGTGGTAGAGTACCCCTGGGTTCAAAAGTTAAAAAAAAAAAAAGGTAACTGCTCTGTGGACCATTGGAGATGTTGGATTACAGATTTCATATTAGATGATGATACTGTAGCAACATTAATTTTTTTGAACAGCTCCTTGCCCACCCTTGTGGAGTTTCCCTTACATGTGTATAGATTAGTATTCAGCAACAGACTCCAGGGGCCCCCTACACAAATTTCTTATTTTTCTCCCCCTCAATGTAGCTCTTTTAGAAATTCTTTGCCCAAGAACCAACAGCTTCAGCCCCCTCAAAATCCAGCCTTTCTCATCAGCTAAGCAAGACTGCTTTATTCTTCTTTGAATCATCCACTTCTTGATGTACTGCAGAAAGTACCTCTCAGCAGAAAACAAGGGCAGTCGTAGGGCCTACCTTCTTTGTTTTCTCTTTCTAATAGTTCATAATCCTGGGATACCCATTGTACCCACATATGAAAGGAGGAAAGGTTTTTTCTTGCATTTATTTTGTTCTAGTTCCCAGTTGTTTATGGTGGAGGATCAACTTTGTCCCAGTTACTCCATTATGATCAGAAGCAGTTTCTTTCACTGTCATATTCTTGCAACTTCCATATATATATATATATATATATATATATATATATATATATATATATATGTATGAAATGTGTGGCCAAATATAGACAGATGATCCAGATAGCTGGACTGGACTTCTAAGTCAATGATCTTGGGATCTACAACTTGGCTGGCTACCATATCTGGAAATAGGGTCAGGGAAAAGGGAAATGAATCTAAACCTGTATTCTCAAAGGTCCCAATTTTCCCAGTCATCTCTGTCCTGCTTCTAAGAATGGAGAATGAACAGAAGCATAAGTTGGTGGCCTTACTGCTTTCCTTTCTTACCACATGATATAATGTCTCATAGAAACTGTTAAACAAATGGTGGAGGGACCTCAGGCAGTAATTATAATTATGTTCTATACCTTTCATTATACATAAGTTAATCGTGCTCCATTATATGTTAAATTTACTCCTGTGTACTGATCAATAAAGTGGGTCACTAATACATATATTTCTATGAGATAATGTATTTTATGTTTCAAATAATCAACTTACAAAGAGTTAATTTATATCTTGGAGACTTCAAGAATATGATTTGATCTTAATAATATAGCAGAAGAGAACAAATTTTAAATCTATAGTTCCTGTATCAGTTTCCTATCATCTATTGCTGGACAGCAAACCAAAATTTAGTGGCTTAATACCATTTTTCTAAAACCATATGAGTTCTATAAAAATGTTCATGATATTCAGAGCTGTTCAAGAATTCCATGTTTTGGGGCCGGAACGGTGCCTCAGTGGTGATGGCGCTTGTCCAGCATGCATGAGTGTGTGAGTTCAAACCCCACCACCAACGTACACAATGAAGTCTTGGAGCAATGAAAGCCACATGAAAAACTAAATAAAAAATGTTTTCGCTTTCTCTGTGTCTCTCTCTAAAAAAAAGAATTCCCTGTTCCACCTTTTAAAATGATTTTAAAATAGATTTATAATTTATTTCACACTTTGCAGCTTAGACTAAGATACATTTTCTTATTAAGTAGTTTGAACATATTTAATCTTTATGTTGTAGTCCATGATTTTTCATTGCCTGTATTCATTGTATATGTCAAAGGTTAAGAAACAAAAGGTGTTCAAGATTGTGTTGACTATTTATCGAGTATACCAATCATTGTTTTAAAAAATAGTTTTAAAATAAAGAAACAAAAAAACTTAATTAATGTTGCTTTTATATAGCAACATTTAATTAATTCATGTTTCTGCTGGGTAATTCTGGACTGAGACAACTTCAAAGATCTCCATTGGGCCTTTTTATATGCCTGGACCTATTTGTGGCTTAGTTGGGGGCTGGACTGTTCCTAATGGCCTCACTCTTATTTCAAATGGTTGTCTGTTGGCTGGAGGTGATGAGATGAATCGGCCATGCATCCCTCATCATCCAGCAGGAAACTCGAGACATGAAGCAGAATTTCCAGAGAATCAAGCGAGTAAGCCCCAATGTGCAAGCACATTTCAGGTTCTATTTGCATTGCTTTTGCGGAGGTTTCATGCACCAAAGTAAGTCTTAAGGACAACCCAGATTTAAGAACAGAGAAAATAGATTCTGCTTCTTTGTGGGAAAAGTAGAGAATTGTGGGTATTTTTAAATGCTTAAATTCAAGATAAAAATGCAATAAAAGTTTAGAAAAAGAAAATAACAGTGTAAATGGGGGTTGGCCACTTGGCGGACAAGGGAAGACCTGAAATAGACCTCAGATTGCTGGACAGAGGAAAAGGAACAAACAAACAAACAAATAACAAAAAAAAAAAAATTATAAGGTTGTGGAACCAGCCTGAGCAAAATCTTGGTCATCTTGGTCACGACCTTGACCAAAGGGCTATATTTTGCCTCAGATATCTTCCTAACTCTTCAGTTGTTTTGTATGTAGGCTGTCCCTTGCCCAAAAGTCACTTAAATATTAGTTCTCCTTAGGGTTTTATCTTTGCTCCTCTTTTATCCTTGCTGTATACATTTCTCCTGGGTCATCTTATCTACTTTCGTAGCATTAACCCCTACCATTCAGTGATGATGTTCAAATCTACGTATGTAGCTCTGGCTCAGGACCTTCATTTTCAATGAATGCTTAGACAACTCTAACTCTGTAGCCTCCACACCTCAATATGTTCAAAATCAAGTTCATTTTTTTATTTGGGGGTGGAGGTACCAGTGATTGAACCCAGGGGTGCTTAACCACGAGCCACATCCCTAGCCCTCCCTTTTTTTTAAAGAGAGAGAGAGAGCAAATAAATTGTATTTAGTTTTTGCTCTGACACTTAGCTGTGTACATGGTGCTGGTGTTTGAACCCAGGTCTTCACGCATGCCAGGCAAGCACAATACCACTGAGTCACTGCTCCAGCCACCACTCCCAAGTTCATTTTCGTGTGCAGCAACAGACCTTTCCCCTGTATTCTTGTTTTTAGTTGATACTTACACCTATTCACCTACGCTGGAACCCTAACCCTCCTAGTCATCCTTGATGGCTTCTCCATCTTTACTTATTACAAGTCCTGATGATTTCATCTCCTATAGGTATTTTATATCCATTCTCTCCTCTCCATTCCCACCCCACTGCCTTGGTGTTGGGTTCTATCACCTGTCACCTGACTTCTTGCAGCGATCTTTTAACTGGTTGTCCTCAAGTAGTTTCATTTTACTAATTTCTCCCAAATTTACACCATCCAGGGTACTCTACAAAACCCATTGTTCATGTCACTCCTCTTTTTAAAAATATAAGTTGGATTCCTGTGTTAGTCAACTTTCCATCATCATAACACACCTGAGATAATCAGCTTATGAAGGGAAGAGTTTTGTTTTGGCTCATAGTTTTTGAGGTTCTGATTCCTGGTCAATTGGCCCCATTGTTTTTGGGCCTTTGGCAAGGCATCACATCATGATGGGGGTTTCATGGCAGAGCAAGACTGCTCACTTCATGCCCAGGAAGCAAGAGAGAGAGAGAGACAGGGAGAGGGAGAAAGAGAAAAGAAAGAGGAGGAGGCGAAGGAGGGAAGGAGGAGAAGGAGGAGGAAAAAGAGATTGGGGTCCCAGTGTTCCTTTCAAGGGCACATTCCCTAAGGGCTTGAAGACCTCCCATTGGGCCCTACCTCTTAAAGGTTTCCCCACAGGCCTGGAGAAGTGGCTCAGGGGTTTTGGTGTTTGCCTTGCATATGTAGGGATGTGAGTTCAAACCCCAGCACCACATATACAATGAAGTATCAGAGCAACAAAAGCTAAATGAAAAAAATAAATAAAATCATTTTTCTCTCTTTCTCTCTCTCACTGTCCCTCTCTCTCTTTAAAAAAAGAAAAAAAGTTTTGCCACCTCCCAAAAGTACCACACTCGGGACCAAGCCTTTTTACCACTTCAGTGAGCTTCTGAATATTTCCTATTGACTGCTCTTGCCCTTTCACAATCCTGGGCCTTGACCCATGTTGTTTACTCTTCCTAGATTATCTGCCCTCTCTTCTCCATCTGGTTAATTCTTATTCATCAGCTACAGCTCATAAATCTGTCACTTCCCTGGAGATAACTTCCCTGAGCCATAGAGGTAGAATTAGTCACTTCTGTGTTCCCATTCCCCCTTGTCCTTTCCTTTTGCAATGGCTATTATTCACACTTCAGGCTACATAGTTTCTTTTGAACACCTGTGCTATGTTGGCAAATTTTTAGTCCTGTGAGTTTCATGTCTCTGAGGTAGAATGCAAAATCTTAGATTTTCCCTTGTAGCTAGGAAGCAGTTAAATGACTAAGACTTTTCCAATCAGACATGCCTACATAGAATTTTTTTTTTTTTCCAGAAGTGAGCAATACATGTGTCAAGATCAATCTGGACAAGACTTTGGTTCTTGGGGTGGCTAATGGCAGAACTGCTGGTAAGTAGCCTCTAGCGTTGAGAGATGATGAGACTGTATTTGCCAGACCAACCTTTTGGGCTAGCAAGAAATATCTGGATTTCAGAGTCTGGCTCTTCGGCTCACTCAGATATTTTGTGGACCACCTGGCATCCCTTGATAAATTAAGTTACTGCTTAATTTGGTGCATTGGTATACATCTGTAATCCCAATGACTTGGGAGGCTGAGGCAGGTGGATAGCAAGTTTGAGACGAGCCTCAGCAATTTAACAAGGCCATGAGCAACTTAGTGAGAACCTGTTTCAAAATTAAATTAAAAAAAAAAAAAAGAATGGGTATACGGCTTGGTGGTAAAAGGCTCCTGGGTTCAATCCCCAGTACCAAAAGAAAACAAAATTACTGCTTAAATAAGTCTGAATGGATCTGGTTTTGCATTGACCAAAAAGCAATGACTAAAACACCTTGGTTAAAATATCAAATTTTATTACATATATTTACTGATGTGTCTGACTCCTTTACTAGATTTATCTTAGATACTGTTTTCTCCTTCTATGTATAGCTCTAGTTTCTTGCATAATTCATATCACAGATACATGCTGAGCACCTACTTTGTACCATGTAATTACATTAATTTTAATTAATGGATATTGTGTTTTGAAAATATAAAGATAAATGAAAAATGTCTTTAAGTTTCTATTAAGCTAATAGGAGACAAAAATATATAAACAAAAAATTTCAATGCAATGTGAAAAGTGTGATAACACATATGTTCCTGATACACTGGTGCCACAAAGAAGGAATGGAGTGAGGAATTCTGCTTGGAAGACTCAAGAGTGGAAGACTGAATTACTAAATGTGTAAATATTTGAGGACGATTTCTTCTATCTGTTCCTCTTTTTAAAAATTGATTTTCTGCTTTCTTCTTCCCTTCTCTGATATCTTGTTATTCCCTTTGCCCTTTAAGTTTCAATTCAAGGGCTGTCTTTGTAATAAACCATTACAGACCACTTCCCTTCCTCCCTCCCAAAGTACCAGACTATAAGTGGTTTTTCCAAACTCCCATAATGCTTGTACATACCTCTACTGATTCTCTTACCCTTTGATGTATGACATCTATGTACCTGTTGGTTCCTCCTCTCTTAGCCAGGGCCTGCCACATATACTACTCAATGAATTAAATAAATGTTTCTTGAGCTAATATAAATTTAAAAAAGCAATGAGAAACCACCACATCCCCATCAGAAAGGTCCAAAATGAAAAGGATTAAAAGAATAGCACTTCTTGATGAAGATGTTGAAAAGCTGGAAACTTCCGTTGAAGGAGTATAAAATGTCACAAAGCCATTTTGGAAAACTTATTGGAAAAATTCACTAAAGTTGAACATATTATGCCTACCCTATTACTCAAATATTGAACTCCTGGATGCACACACACACACACACACACAGAAATGAATGCTTATATCTAAGAACCATGTCAGGTTTATTTTATAATAGCTCCAATATGAAAATGATAAATGTACAGCCACAGTAGAATGGATGAATGAATTGTGGCATATTCATATCATAAAATACTATGCAATACTTTTAAAATAGAAGGGTGCTATAAGCACCACTATGAATGATTAATACTGAGCAAAAGAAACTAGACACAGAAGAGTACATATTGTGATTCCAATGAAATGAAGTTCCAAATTAATCTCTGATGAAAGAGGTTGGAGTAATGGTTAACTTGTACAGGAGGGAAGGGTAATGCACTGGAAATGGACAGGAGAGAAATTTCTGAAGTTTTGGAGATAATATGTATTTCACAACGGTATATATTAAAGTCCATATACAGAAAGATTTTGTAGGACAATGTCAGCTGTCCATTTAAAACACTTCACAGCCCAACAAAATAAATATGCAAAATTTTGAGTTGTATACTTTTGATTTGTGCCTTTTTAACGTATGCAGGTTATATCTTGAAAAAATGTTAAATAAAAATAAATAAAAATTAATTCTTTGAATGAATGAGGGAATGAATGAACAAGCTGGATATTCAGAGGAAAGGAAACAAGGAATTACAGTGTAGAGGAACTTGCCCTGAATTGCATTTTTAAGTAGTGGTTCTTGAGCTCCTCTACTGCCTTTGATTAAGTATTAGTTGTCTTTGCTGTTTAATCACAATTGTAAGATTAATAAAAGAAAGTCATTGACAGTAAAGCAGGCGGCAACTTGTGGAACTGACATTTAGTTCACTGTGAGGAATCTGTTGAACCCTTTGGGAACCGAGGGACATAGCTAAATGCCCTTCTGCGAGTACAACTTAATTCAGACTCTGTAGGACAGAGAAGAGGAGCTGGTGCTCCTGTTTACAAACGTGAACAGAAGCCACCCAGGAAATGTCCACGCCACCCAAATGCCAGAGTGGAAGAGTCCTAATTGCTGGGCGGTCCGGCCACGGGATGTGCCTCTCCCATCCTTCTCCAGGTGGAGTTCATGGCTAAGCAGCCACTCACCTTGCTAGCCGGGCACAGGCGGGAGTAGACAGCAACTGGGCGCTCGATCCATGGGAACCGCTCCTGAGGCATTATCGAAACCGGACCAGGCGCCCAGCCCAGAAAGGTGGAGGGAGACGCGGTTCCCTGGGCGGCCAGCAGGTGTCGCCGCCCCGCAGTCGGGGACCGGGGGCGTGTTGGCGCTACCCGGGGCTCCCGCCGCGCGCGCCTTACCTGGGCTCGTACCCCTTGCCGCCAGCGCTGCGCGGGAAAGTTGGGTCGCCGCGGTGCGGTCGCCTCCACCCGGAGAGCTCAGGCTGCTGTGCTGTTTGCGCTCCGCTCTGTCCTCTTCCTTGAACCCTCTGCCGTCCCCCGCACCGGCGACGAGGGGGCGGGGTCCGGCGGTGCCCTGGGAAAGGCGGGCGAGCTGGCGCCTAGGTATGTTCTTCCACAAGGGCTGGGCTGGCGAGAAGACGGTGTCGGAGCAGTCGGGGGAGCAGGCGGACGAGAAGATGCCGCTGTCGCTACCACCTCAAGGCGATCCCAGGGAGTCCAGCCCGTCCAAGGCCCCCAAGAAGCACGCCACCTTCCACATCTGGCGCTCCAAAAAGAAGCAGCAGCCTTCACCGTCTAGTTGTGGAGTGTTCGTTCCGCACCCGCCCCCGGCTCTGGGTGACGAGGCCAGGTAAGCTCCTCGCCCGAGCCCTCCACTCTCAGCTCCTTCCCTTCTCTTCTCCCGCTGCTCTGTTGGGCTGTCACCGCCGCCAGCTTCAACGACCCCACTCGGAGCACGAGAAAGCGACCCGGTCTGTTTCACCCTATTGAAGTGCAAACCAGTCCGGGCGGCTCAATCCTGACTGCTGCTGCGGGTGACCCGGTCCCTAGCAGCTTCTAGCTCAGCCTAAGCACCAGCGAGAGGAACTTGTGCCCAACCATGTGGCCTTTATTTTGATTGGCAAAGACTTTTTGCAAAAGTGTACACTATCAATCTGCTAGGGAGACCGGGAAGCGGGTAGTGAAGGGTTAGACCAAAATAAATGATTCTAGGAACCCTACCTTGGAGATTATGCGATCCTTTTTAATAATCATAATAATCATGCTTTTATTGTAAAGGTTTCCACTCTTAGAGATATTATGCCTCCATTAGCCTCACAAGATCTGAATGGAGGAGGAAGGGATGGTTACTCCTTTTGGCGGGTGGAAAAACTGAGCCTGAAGGGTAAGTGACTAGTCCCCATTGGAGTCCAGGACAAAATAGACTAGGGGGCATCTAGTTATTCAAAGTGTCATTGCTGTTGTGCTTTTCCATTTTTACATTGATTTTTGTGGTGGTTTTATTCTATATGTATAACTAGTCAATACTGCCAGAATTGATGATTTGGTTGACAATAGTCAAGTATTTATGTGGCTTGGAGGTGTAAATTTCTTTTCCTTTTTCTTTTTTTCTTTTGTTGTTGTGCTTCTGAAAATGAAATCCAAGTAGGATCTCAAGCATATTAGGGAAGTACTTTACCACTGAGGTGCATACTCCCCAGCCCAGGAGGTAGAAAATATTTTTCGTGATGGACATTTAGTAATGTTCAGTGAATCCTATGTTTAAAAAGACACCCCTAGGAACAATGAGAGTCAGAATAAATTTGCTTGCACAACATGGACATTTCAGGCATATTTTTCTTTTATTCCTTAAAAAGTCTTAATTGTACAGTCTATTTTCATTCATTTAATAAAATTTTTGAGAACCTTAGCTAAGTGCTGAAATATTTAAAAAACAAAAATTAGGCACAGTGGTATGGATCTATAGTCCCAGCTACTTGGGAAATGGAGGCAGGAAGATTTCTTGAACCCAGGTGTTTGAGGCCAGCCTGGGAAAAATAGCCAGTCTCTCAAAACAAAGCAAAAAGCCAAAACAAACAAATAAATAAACAAAAAATAGTCAGGCACAGTCAGCTTACCTGAGGAGGCTGAGACAGGAGGATTGCAAGTTCCAGGCCCACCTGAACAACTTAGTGAGACCCTCAGCAAATTAGTGAGGCTCTGTCTCAAAACAAATAGTTGAAAGTGTTGGGGACATGGCACAGTGTCTCAGTGGTAAATTGCCCCTGGGTTCAATCCTGAGAATGAAAAAAAAGAAGAAAATGAAAACAAACGGTGAAAGAATTTTTAGTCTTCAAAGAATTCTTACTCTCTCATGGAGACCAAAAAGTAAACAGTGGATACATGCTATGCCAGGTGCCAGTGCAGAGGGTTCCAGGATTTTTCCTGGAGGAGACTGGGTAACGAGACTTAGTTGGAAAAGGGCAGGAGCAAGCAGTTCCAAGATGCTGTGTTGTGAGCATCCCTAACACTCACAAGCCATTCCATACTTGGGGAGAATCTTCATTGCCTCAGGGTCATCTAAATATTGGGGGAATGGGAGAAGAAGTGCTAAGCGAGAACTTAATATTTTCTCATATCATTTGCAGTGGTGATCGGTTGTACTAATGATGACAAAACATGCTACTTAATAATAAGGTGCTCAACCGTGAAGTATCTTTCCTATTATATCAGTAAATATTTCATGGGGTTTCTCTTACCTGATCTAGTCTCATAATTTCCTATCCATTAAAATGTAATACTATACAGCTCTAGATAATTTGTTCAAAGGTAAACACATTTTAGAGTAAAACTGAAAATTTGAGCTTTTGTTTCTTGAGTTTCTTGTATTTCAGTTCAGTCTTGAAACACTTCTTACCTTCAAAACTAGGGTGAATTTTGAACTAATAAATGTTCCGAAAACTAAGCATACTGGTCTGTCTTTGGGCATTTTTCTAGTTACATCATCTTTACAGATACCTTGTTTACTTCTGAGAGAGTGTACCTGGTTGTAATCTAAAGACAGTGGTCAGAGCTTGCTTAGTTTCTGGTCAGTCTTCGGCCAGTGTGGCCTTCTTGAGCCATCTAACCGTGTCCAGACATTTGTCCAGGACTCATAGATACAGATGTGCAATACTGTGGCCTTTGTGTCTATTTGAGGAGGGGACAGCCAGGGGACCATACTTATTTGCTAGGCATATATGATTTCTATTGCAGATTTTAAGTCAGACAAAAATGAATATATGTCCTGACTTTGTGACTTATGCAAGTTACTTTTACCTGTCTGAATCTAAATTTTTTTATTAGTAAAATAGACACAATGAACAACACACGGACTCTATGGGGCTTTTGTGAATATGAAATGAGGTTTTATTGTTAGTCAGTCTAAAAGCCTTAGCACATTTCTGGGCACATAGTAAAGTTAGGACAGTTGTCCTTTGATATCCATGGGGGATTTGTTCCAGGAGACCGTAGATACTAGAATCTAAGGATGCTCAAATCCCTTATACAGAAGGGTATAGTGATTAAAATATAACCTGTGTACATCCTCTGGTGTACTTTAAATCATGTCTAGATTACTTATGACACCCGCTACAATGTAAATGTTATTGTTTAGGGAATAATGACAAGAAAAAAGTCTATACATGTTCAGTACAGCTACAGTTTTTTTTTGAAGAAAAGGTTTAATTCATGATTTTTTAAAAAAGAAAGTGAGTGAGAGGCAGGAGAGAGAGAAAGACAGAGAGTCAATTTTATTTATTTTTTCATCCTTTGTAGTTTTGTTTTTCTGACAGCTGTATATATGGTGCTGGAGTTGGAACCCAGGTCCTTGCACACACCAGGCACGCACTCTACTGCTGAGCCACCTCTCCAGCCCAAGCTCGTGATTTTTCCCCCCAAATATTCCCTATGTATGATTAGTTGAATCCATGAAAGTGGAAGGAAAGCTACATAGGAACAAACAAACAAACCCCAGTATATGTCTTTCTTTTCTGCTATAAGATGGAAATGTCACTTCCTTCTTATTTTTCTATTTAAAACACCCTGTGTTATTTTGATTAGAAGTGGGCTCTGAGGCTGGAGGTGTGCATCAGTGATAGAGCACTTGCCCAGCATAAGAGGGACCTGGGTTCCATCACAAACACTGAAAAAAAGGAAGAGGGGGGGTCAGGGTTGGGGAAGGACATAGTTAAACTGTTGTTTTATTTTAGTGGTCCTGGGGCTTGAACCCAGGAGCATTCTGCCTCTGACCTATGTACCCAGCTCTTTTTTTACATTTTATTTTGAGATGTGGTCTTGCTAATTTGCAAGACTGGCCTCAAACTTCTAATCCTCCTGCCTCAGTCTCCTGAGGAGGCTGCAATTCCTAGCTGGAATTATAGGCATGCACCACCACTGTGCTCAGCTAGATAAGTCATTTTTGTTTTATCTAATGTTAAACTGGATAATACTGAGTTGTTTCTCATAAGCCAAAGTCAACAGTTATAATTTTAGGTTTATTTTATTTCACCACTGATAAACCAGCAATTTTAATTTAGCTTTATCACTGGCTGTGAGCTCCTTGAGAAATTATTTTATTGCTGTACCTTCAGTTTCAGCTCTGTGACCTCTTTATGTTCTTTGGTTTGTTTATTTTGTTTTTCTTTTTTGGGGAGGCGCTGGGAATTGAACCCAGGTTCTTGCATGACAGGCAAACCGGGCAAGTGCTTTACCACTGAACGCCCTCCTCCCCATCATTTGAATCCTTTTTTTTTTAAACCTCTCTAAGTCTTGGCTTCTTCACCTACAAAACAGAAGTAATCACACTTATCTTACAGAGATCTATGAGGATTGAACATTATATATGTGAAGCACCCAGCACCAGGCCTGGCAGGGGCTCAGTAGAGGAAACTTGGTGACTGGTGGCAGGAGTGATAGTGGCAGTAATGTTGTAATTATTGTTGCCTTGTTAGCAAGGAGAGTAGTTTTAATAAATACTTGTTACTTTGTAAGTGAAGTCAAACAACTTCAGAAACCTGGAAGAAGTTGTAACCAGCTCTGTCAAACTTTAAAGTTCCTTTTAATATGTGGATGCCCATGTTAGTTGATATCAGGAAGGTCTTTCACGTATTGAGTTACTTAAAAGTCACTATATGAGGGGCTGGAGCAGTGGCTCAGCAATTACGGTGCTTGCCCAGCACGTGTGAATGTGCGAGTTTGAACCCCAGCACCACCACATACACAACTAAGTGTCCGGGGAACAAAAGCTATGTGAGAAACTAAATAAAAATTGATTCTCTCCCACTGTCCCTCTCTCTTAAAAAAAAAAAAGTTGCTATGACCATAATCCCCAGAGTTACCAAATTTAAATATAGATCTCATTAGGAAGCCAAAGATAAACTCTGTGCTTGAAAAGTTAGAAGGAGCCTCTCCTAAAGTGATTTTGGAGCCTAAATTTAGTATGGGATAAATTCTTTGCCACTGGTTTCCATCATTATACCACTTTATTCATCCTCTATTTCTACATTTTGAGTCATAATCTACTTAGTCCATGAATGAGTAATGATAAATGATATAAACCCTTTTGGAGACCCTTCTAACTTTGGGACTTGGGTTTTTGTTGTTGTTGTTATTCATTTTTGCTGTATTGGGGATCTAACCCAGGGCCTCCCATGACCTAGGTGAGTGCTCTTCCGCTGAGCTACAAACACAGCCCCTCTTCTTTGGTTTTTGACTATAAATTTAATTTGTAAGATGAGAGATTGAATTGCTGATTTATTATTTGAACATGAGTAAATCAAGGTAACATAGATAGAACCCAGGGGTTCTCCACCACTGAGCCACACCTCCAGCCCGTTTTTATATTTAATTTTGAGACAGGGTATCACTAAGTTGTTCAGGCCTCACTAAATTGCTGATGTTGGCTTTGAACTTGGCAATCCTCTTGCCTCAGCCTCCCACATCACTGGGATTACAGGAGCCTGCCACTGCACCTGGCACCAAAAGATACTTTTCTAAATCCTAATATTCATTAGAAATACCCATTTTTAGCAAGGAGTGATGGCATATACCTGTATTCCTAGTTACTTGGTGAGGTTGAGGCTGGAAGATCATTTAAGTCCAGCCTGGGCAACATAGCATAACCTCAGCTCAAAAACAAGCAAACATACTAACAAAAAACAGGAAAAGAATGTCAATCTTTCTATGAACTTTAAAGACACATATCTGTCTTAAAGTTTTAGTTCACCTAACAGATCATTTGTACTTTAGAAATGTCTGTGCAGAAAAAAAGTAATTTATTTTTTTCAGAAAACTGTATTTGGTCAAAATGAGAAGATTGTTTAAAGCTTGAATTGTGTGATTTTTTTTCCATCTGCCTTGAAAAACTTTATCAAATAATTGCTTAATCTCCATTTCACATTGAATTTATTGTATAAAAGACAGAGATCCTATTTATGAAGAGACATGCAATCTTATCTTTAGAAACACTTTGCTAGGATTAGTGATAGGGTTTTCTATAACATAAATTCCTGTTCATATCTTTTTTTTTAAATCTTTTGATGCTAGGGATTGAACCTAGGGTCTCATGCATGCTAAGCTAAGGCTCTACCACTGAACAACATCCCACCCCCTGTATCTTACTGAAAAGATGAATTGAATTTTAAAGAGAGCTTTCTTTCATAGTTAGCAAGCACTAAACACTTATTATGGAAATTAGAACAATGAAATTAGAAGTAATCCCAGCTTCTAAAATTGTAGTCTAATGGAGGGTGGGGCATGTGGATGAAAATGAATAAAGGAGTATATGATGATTAAGTGCAAAAATAAAAGGTTTAATTCGATGCACTGAGGTCAAAGAAGGATTATCTTGAAAAAGCAGAATTTTTCCCTCTCATGAAGACATTTTATTCATATTGAATAATTAACGAGATATTTAATTCTCTCATGTAGAAATTATCAAAGACTACATCTTCTTGAGCTTATGCACATCTTCTTGAGCTTATGCACTATATTCAACTCCAGGCCAAAAGAAAAACTATAGAAACTTGTTTTCCTAGTGGCATTTAGAACAGAATCATGTATTCAAGATTATGTATGCATAATTTTCTCCAGTTCCTTTAAACATCTAGAGCTCAAGATTATATTATCTCAGCTCTTCTTTCACATTTTGAACCTAGAAGGAAAGATTGGGCTTGAAATGTGGAAAACTGATTTTAAAATGTTGGCTGAAATTATAGGCAAACAAGATGTTGATACTAGAATTATAGACTGAAAATGAGTGATTCTTGGCATTCTGTAGATGGATCTATGAATCCAGAAAGGATTGTTCTTTAGGTTACATGGCTAAATTAGTGTCTCCTCAATCTTTTGTCAAAATGATTCTCCTTGTCTTACTGAGAAGGAAAGTCGGGCATTGCCTGGACTTTTAAAGCAAGGTGTTCTTCCTTAAAAGCAAGCAACCTGTGGTAGAGCAGGTGCTTAGCATATGCAAGTACTCGGATTCAATCCTCAGCACCAGCAGGTGGAGGAAGGGGAGGAGGAGGAGGAGGAGGAGGAGGAGGAGGGAGGGAGGGAGGGAAGAAGGGAGAAGGAGGAGAAAGGAGAAGAAGAAAGAAGGAAAAAGAGGAGGAGGAGGAGGGGGATGAAAGAAAGAAGAAAAAAACAACAAATGAAATACTATATAGTCATGCCAAAAGGGCTGGCACATTAACATATGTCTCTTCACACACTCATGTTAGAAAAATAAATTCTGGGCTTTTACCCAGAGGACACTGAAGTGTGAATTCAGTTTCTTGTCCCAAACCAGATTTTCAAGGTAAAGTTTGTGTGACTGTTACACTTGGGAGTTTGGTAAGAAAGGTCAATCAATTGTTTATGAGTCTCACCAGTTCATTTGTAGCTCTCTTAATACAGAGTGGCACTGGGCTAACCCAAGTACCTCATCTGAATTCCTCCATAGATTTGGATCTATTAGAATTCCTCACTCTAAAGAAAGAGCACTGGGGCTGGAGCGGTGACTCAGCGGTTTCAGCGCTTGCCTGGCAAGCACAAGGACCCGAGTTCAAACCCCAGCACCACGTACACAACTGAGTGCTGGAGCAACGAAGGCCATGTGAAAATCTAAATAAAGTTGTTTCTCTCTTTCTCTGTCTCTCTCACTGTCCCTCTCTCTTTAAAAAAAAAAAAAAAGAAAAGAAAGAAAGAGCACTGTGTGTCTCCTGGATTGGCCTGTTCAGTGGAAGTGAAGAGACCCCTTCATACTAGGGGATCATTTTAACACATTATCAGGAGACCCCAAGGCCACACAAGCGAGGCAGAGACTCCAAAGTCCATTCACAGTGTCCCCCGACTTCTCTAACCACCAAGTTACAGCCAAGTCCAGTTTGCATGTGTAGCTAAGACAGAAAAACAAAGCACAGAATTAACAAGGGCCTTCTGTTTCTTATTTTCTAATGGAGGATAGTGAAAGTAAGTAGGTGTTAAGATTGGCAGAATATTATGTAGCAAAGGAAGTTGGCTGCTTATGGTTGGTGTGTGTCAAGCCAGTGACCCTGACTGAATCTCAGCCATCAAACGTCAGGGTTACGGTATCCCAAAGGCAGTATCAGTAGTTCAAGTAAGAGATTTGGCCAACAGTTACATGAAAGTACCGTACATAATACTACACTTAATTTTTTTTTAATTAGTTATTCAACAGTAGCATAAAGCTCCCGGTGGTCCTTTGAAATTCTTTATATGGGTAGGTCTTGCAACTGAGGTGCAGAGTCAAAATTATATGCATATGTATAAGAAAAGAAAATAGAGGAAGCATTTGGTTTATAATAACAGCTTCATGCCATGCCAGTGGAAACATTGCTTTCATCCAGATTTGATCGAAAGAAGCAATTTAATATATGCTGTGTATATCAGGTAGTATTCTAAGCACTTTATAAATATTAACTCAATAAATTCATAACATTGCTGAGAAGTAGGTACTATCATTATCCCATCTGGAGCTAAAATGAGGCACTAAAGGGTATGGTACTTTTTTATCAAATAGCAGTCTTAGGTTTTTGTGGTTAATCACTATAGTTAATTCTGCTACTTTTATATTCCCACAATGAGTGGATTTGGGCTCTGGAGCTCCCTAGCAGAAATTCAGATATACATAGGAAATCAAGTTAATATTTGGTGCTGGACAATTTCTATGTTAAGTAGTGTAGAGAAAAATGTCTAACTTCCAAGAAAAGTATGAGTATGATAAAATCTTAGAAGAAAAAAAGATCTCAGAACAGAAATTCAGAAGTGCATGTTGTAAATGAGAGTATCATGTCTAGATCCTGAGTCTGACTGTGCCCTGGTGAGCCTAGTTTATACCATTCTTTCTCCTTGGGAGTCAGGCACAGGCAGTAGAATGTAAGATGGCCCTTTAAATTTACAGTTGCTGCTTGAGTTAGGTAGGGAAATCAGAATTTCTCAAGTTGAGCTTGGTGTGGTGCCACCTGCCTGTAAACTTGGGAGGCTGAGACAGGAAGGTCCCAAGTTCAAGGCCAGCTTGTGTAACATAGTAAGACCTGTCTCTAAATAAATAAATAAATAATAATAAAAATAAAAAGAGCTGGGGATGTAGCTCAGTGGTAGAGCACCTCTGGGTTCAATCTCTAGTACCATTAAAAAAAAATTATCAAGTTGCTTTAATGCAGAAATCCCCTCGTGGCTGCTTTTATTTCAGATCTCTAGAAGCCCCTTTGGAGTTTCTTCCTTATTTATCCTTGAGGATTCCCTGGCAATGAATGCAGGTTCCACATAAGGTTTATCTTACAATTTAAGGATTATAAACCACTTTTGATATTTACCCCACTTGAGACTCATAAACAAGTCCACATTCTTGTTTTGTGGATGAGAAAAGTTCATAGAAGATAATACAGGTAGAGAAAGCAGGCTAAAATTCAGGTTTCTGATTTCTGCTCATCTGTTTTCCTGGGTTCTTTCGGATTGCAGACTATACCTCCGCTCCTGGCCTATGTCCAGCTTTGACAGGAGACCAAATGACTCACCTAACCTTCTGATGACTATAGCCCTGGAAATCTTCCCCCTATTTCCATAACCAACAACTGTGAGACTGATCCTGAGTTTGAGTTACTAATTACCTAGCCAGTATCTACACTGTACTCTGAGTACTGACATACTGTATACTTTCAGATTTCTGCTATAATTAGTAATTTACCCACTACTTAAATAAATAAACCAAAATAACTTAATTCATATTTTACAACAAATGTAAACCTTGCACAAGCGATATTTTAGAACAATAAAATGCCACTTAAAATTATGGAGTCTGTCTATATTACACCATATTGCATGCAAGAACTCCCTTTATGGGGCTTGAAATAATGGTGGTGCTGTGACATGTAATATATTTAATTTCTGACTTGTCATTTAAATGTTTTCATAATACTGATGGATTCATAAATATCCCATGAAAGCACAGCTTGATTATTTTTGCATCTGCTATTAGAAGATTGGATAGATGAAGCAACTGTTGACATTCATGTTGAAATACAGCGTCTCCTTTATCTGTCTGCACGTCATGTACAAACCTGGGAGCTGCCACATTTCAAGCCCATGCAGTGGAGGCACTTAGGCCTTGCCAGCCATTCTTGGCTCTATCATCTTGCACATGTTGGCTTGGTTCCCCGTATTTAGCTCCCAAGAATGAAGTGGTTATTATGATCTGTAAAACAAGAAAATGTAGTTACTGCAAGAGTGGGATTACAAAAGATTCTCTTAGTGTTTGCTATTCAAAACAATTTTTCTTTTTAGTGGATTCAGTTATTGATCAGGAATCCTTCATTGGACCACACTTTGGCTTGAAATATGAGCAATTATATTCCCAGGTATGTCAGTAAGCATGTTTAAACCAGCTAGTTTAAAACAAGATTTTATATATATTTTTTCAAGATAAGAGCACTTCTACCAATTTGCATTTTTTGATTGTCCTAAATCCCCCTATAAAAAGTTCCTAGTCCTTTGACCTACAAGTCTTGGTTATTAGTACCTTGTTGGCACTTAATTGTGCCCTTACCTCTCGTTTCACTTTTATTAAAAGCTCTTATATAGAAATATAGATATATATAAGAATATCTATATCTATACCCATAAGGGGACAACTAGTACTAGGATATCTGACAGTTGTTGAAGATACAGACAGGATGTATCTCTTTTCTAATAATGCATATTTTTCCTACTGAGAAACTTCTCAGAAATATATGCCTCACTTCCTTGATTACATAGGGTTCCTGGTTGCTTTTCTGTGTGTGTGAGCAAACCTTGGCTATAATTCCATTAATTAAAAAAGTCTGCAGAAGTTAAGCAAAGAAGAGCACAAATTTATATTCTAATGCCACTTAGTGATTGATCAACAAAGACCAAAAGAAATGGTCATTTGTATTTTGATATGTTTACCGAGGCATGGCATGGGGTTAATGGAGGAAGAAAATTCTTTTCAGCCAGATGATCCCCAATCTCTTCTATGTCAAATTAAACAAATATAGGGAATTCTTGTTGAAAATAAATTGGACAAGGAGCATGAACAATTATTGAGTACTTATTATATGTCAATTGGGCTCATATTCAGTGTATCTCATTTAATCTTCAAGGTAGTTGTGCAAAGGAAGTCATCTTATCACCACATTTATAATTGAAATGACAGAACCTGAAAGAGATGAGTTAGCTAGCAGATGAGAGAGCAATATTTTTATCTTATTATTTTTTATTGGTGCATTGTAATTATACATAATAGTGGGATTTGTTGAGACATATCTGTTCATGCACATAACATAATTTGGACAATTTTATCCCCTAGAACTTCCCCTACTCCCTCCTCCTGGTTTCCTTCCTCCACTTTACGTCTCAGTCTGTTTTCATGAGTCCCCATATGACCACCCACTCTTTCTCCTTTTTTCTCTCTAGTTTCCATATGTGAGAGAAAACATACAAACCTTGATTTTCTGAGCCTGGTTTATCTCATTTAGCATAATGGTAAAAGAAATATTTTAACTTAGTTTTTTTCCTGACACACAAAACTCAGTAATGTTCACCATACCATGAGAAAGCAAAAGCCTATTTTTATTTTGTTTTTTATCTGGTTTTTGTTTTCTGACACTTAGTTGTGTATGTAGTGCTGGGGATAAAATCCAGGTCCTCATGCATGCTAGGCAAGTACTCTACTGCTGAGCCACCTCTCCAGCCCCAAACTAAAGCCTATTGAATGAGTAGTTGGTAGAAGGATTGTGTGCCTGCATGGGAGTCAGGCTGGCAAGAAAATAGAAGCTTCCATAAGAAATCCATTTGGGACTGGAGCAGAGGTTCGGAAGTTACAGCACTTGCCTGGCATGCTCAAGGACGTGGGTTCAAACTCCAGCACCACATACACAGTGAAGTGTTGGAGCTACGAAAGCCACATGAAAGACTAAATAAAATTGATTCTCTCTTTCTTTCTCTCTCACTGTCCCTCTCTCTCTTAAAAAAAAAAAGAAAGAAATTCGTTTACTCTCAGGGATATCACCCTTTAAAAGACCAGAAAGGTGGATTTCCCCTTTTGATTGTCTGAACCCTACCTGCTCACATTACAGAGAAGGGTAATAACAAGGAACGAAAAATTCATGTGTTTGGAAGTTCATGGGGCACCCTTGTTTACCTGGAAATACCTGACATTGGATGATTTTACTGAGAATATGACTCAAGAAGTGTTAACTAAACTTGTTGCACCTGATTTCCAGTCTAGCCTAAAAGCCACCAAGTTTTGCTGCGTGGTATGGGGATGATTCAGAGTATGTAGAGAGATCTTGGTGAAAAATGTTGAGGATTTTTTTACTTGGCATAAGGGTTAACCACAGCTCAAAAGAGGAAAGAACCTGCTGATGACCCGAACTCCAAATTTATAGAAGATACTGTGGACCTGAAAGATATGTAGCTCTACAGTGTAAAAGGATTGTGAAAATCCTTTAAAGAATCTTTGTCTTCATAGGAGCTAGTAAATTGGTTTTTCTTTTTAGTGCTTCTATCAAAATTGAATTTTATCTTCACTTTTATGCATTTGAGAGACCTTTAAAGTTCTATTTAAGAATGCTTATTAATTTCTGTAAATATTATAGACAAAACTAACTCACAATAAGTCACAGAAGAGAGTAAATTTCTTTTTACATTATACTAAACTAAAATTTATATGCTCTGGGGCTGGAGCGGTGGCTCAGCAGTTATAGTGCTTGCTTGGCATGTGTGAGGATACAAGTTCCAACTCCAGCACCACTTACATAACCAAGAGTTGGAGCAATGAAAGCCACATGAAAAACTGAATAAAATTGATTTTCTCTTCCTCTTTCTCTTACTGTCCCTCTCTCATTAAAAAAAAAAAAATCTTTATATGCTCTGGTATATAGAGTTAAGGTAGTTTTTTTAAAAGCATAAGTGATTATAGTTATTAATGCCATTCAACTTCAAGAGGACAATTAGAAATTTGCTTCTTTATCTTAGACCACACACTCTTATTATAGACTTTCTCTAATTTTAAAAACAATTATCCAGTGATAATGGTAATTGAAATGTTGGGTTTTCTCTCATTTTGTGACCTGAGTAACTGAGTAGATGGTACCTCTCTCTAAAGTGGTCTTGGTAGATGGTCTTCAGTGACTGAATCTGACCCATTTAGGAAGATAAGGAAATGTGAGGTGAAACTGGGCTGGTGTAACTCATGTACTGAATAAACACTATGGACATTGCTTCATGGGAGACCCTGGGGTGTGAGCTGGCCAGCCAGTTCAAGCTCTTTTGTTGAAAAATGGACTAACTATCCTGTCTTCCAGAGAAGCTGTGATAGTCACCATTAAAATAAAGGAAAGTTTCTACATTTATCATTATAGTAAAGAAGAGAGAAAATGCACAAGCATGTACGAGACAGAGGCTGAGATCAGATAGAGGAGCATGAACATCACCGGGGACGAAGGATTTATGATTCTCAAGAGCTCTCAACATTGTTACTGCTAAAGGAGCTTCAGAGAACTTGATGTGAGGGTATACATACACCATCAGATGTCTCCAAATTCTCTATCAAGAGAGAGCCAGGTGCAGTGGCACATGCTTATAATCCTAGCAGCTTTGGAGGCTGAAGCAGGAGAATCACGGGTTCAAGGCCAGGCTGAGCAAATTAGCAAGATATTGTCTCAAAATAAGAATTAAATAAGGGCTGGGGAGGTAGCTCAGTGATAATGCATTCCTGGGTTCAATCTCCAGTACCATAAAAACAGAAACAACACATAGAGATGTATGTATATATACGTATACACAGCCACATAAATATATTCTAGCACTTGGTACTTCATTTATAGAAGTACTCACTGCTAGATCATGTATTTGGTAAATTAAGCATATGCTTATATCAGCAAAGCAAGGATGAGAGAAAAATAAATCCAAATATACCTGGAAGTTTTGTGTTATTTTAAGATAATGATTTTTGTTGTAAGGCTTAGAATTATTTTTTATTTTGAATATGTTGGGATGGGGAGGCATAATCATTTTCAAGGTTAAAGTTTATAGAGATAATAATTACAGACATCTATGTATACCTTATTTAAAGGCTTTTGGCAACAAGTGGAGTGGAGGAAAAGTTTATGTGAACTATGTATGGAAAGTAATAGAGTCATGCCTGGTCTATCCATGTGTTCCTATCATAAACTGAATTCCAGACCCTGAAGTATCACTTTATCTTCCTCCAAGAGGATTGATTGTTTGGCATAATTTTGTAAATGGTCTGTCCTGTTCTTTGAAGTGGTCAAATTAGTGAATATCCCTGTTTTTTTATGATTGAGACTTTAATTTTATTTGTTGATGTAGTCTCCATTTGCCTTAACTATTTTGGCAGCTTTGCCATAGAGTTATAAAAATCTCTAAGCTTGCCATACTGTTTATGGATAACACTGCTAACATTGTTTCTCTTCCTGCATATTCGTATACAATTTAGCACTAAAGATGAAATTACACCCATAATCCCAGCAACTCTGAAGGCTGAAGCAGGAGAATCACAAGTTCGAGGTCAGTGTGAGCAGTTTGGTAAAACTCTCAGTGACTTAGCAAAACCTTGTCTCAAAATAAAAAATAAAAAGGGCTGTTTATGTAGCTCAGTGGTAAAGTGCCCCTGGGTTCAATCCCTAATGCAAAAAAAAAACAAAAATTACAAAGGCAGAATTTAAATACCCTTTACATCTTTTTTTTTTTTTTTAAGAGAGAAGGACAGTGGGAGGGAGAGAGAGAATAAATTTTTATTGAGTTTTTCACATGGCTTTTGTTGCTCTGACACATAGTTGTGTCTGTGGGCGCTGGGGTTTGAACCTGTGTACTTGCGCATGCTGGGCAAGCTCTGTAACCACCGAACCACCACTCCAGCCCCCCTTTACATCTTTTTTTTTTTCACTTAACATTATATCGTAAGCATCTTCCCACTTCATTGAAATATGTAAGATAGCTTTCTCATGCATTTCTCTATGGCTGGATGTTCAGGTTCTTTCTAGTTTTTTATTATGATTAATGCTGCAGTGAACATGTCTATGTAAAACCTTTATCCATACCTTAAACCTCAGTCTCTGGATATTCTATGTTTGTCCTTCCAGAGCTATTTCCCAGCCTCCTCTGTGGTCAAAGCAAAGGCCATGCTCTTGCCCTCTGACTTCTAGTTAGGTTTGGCCAATATGGAAAGTTTTGGGGGAGAGGGCAGGCGTGGGAGGTCAGACTGGAGCTTTGGTACTGGTTTTGTTACTCCAGTGAAGGTCACAGCTCCTGATTGGTTGGTGTCTGTGATAGCTCAGAACTTGTCAACTCCAGTACCACTCTCTCCTCTGGCCTCTATGTCTAGGGGTAGTAGTGGCTTCCTGCTGTGGGGGGAGAAGGGGCTAGGCTGTGCCTTTCCTTTTGGTTTTCCTTACCTGCTCACATCTTGTATACAGTCAGTCCTTTAAGCATTTGCAGTCGTGTCTTTTTTGTGTACTATCTGTTTCCTGCTGAGATCCTGACTGATGTAATCTAAATCTAAGAGGTATGTTCTTTTCATTATAGTTTAGGCCTGAGGTTTTGCACTGCAGAAGGATAAAAGTTCAAAATTGAGTTAGGGAGTTAAATTAGTTCAGGTCTGAGCTAGTGTTAGCTTTTTAAAAAATGGCAAATTGACCTAAGTAGGGGACACCTGCAAAATGCTAATGGAACCGAGAGAAAGGAGCAGCAAATCCTCTCACTTTGTTGAACACCTGCATTTGAAAGACAAGCAGAGCAGTCCTGGCAAATGTTCCGTTGCCAGTGCTCTCCTTTCATTTGGATATCATTGGTTCAGTTGTTTCCTTTCCCTTTCCCTTGAGGGCTTTGGTGGTTAATCTCTTATGCTTTTCTGCCTGTTCTTAGGCAGCGTGCGGATCCACGGATAAAGTCCTCTGTATGCACTTGCTTATTCCTTCTTTGTCCACAGGTTTGCACGCGACCTCTCCCTTATAGGCAACACTCTCAGGATTTCGTGTGTTGAACATGGGTTTTTGGCATTTCCCCACATATGAGCAATCTCCTTAGTCCTGAAATGGGACACAAAGCCCATGGCAGGTAGTTGCCTTCATTCCATTTTGTTTTGGCTCTAAATCTCTATCTACGATTTTCTAGAGCTAATGCCACAGCAGTCATCAAACTTACTGGAACTCTTAATACTTCACAGGTCTTTTAAGTCAAAGGTTAATGTCTTCCATAATGAGGAGGTCACAACTGACAGGGTCACTGACCCATGTAGAATATTGAGTCTTATTCCAGAACTCAACTGGGTTACTAAAAAATTCTAGTCCCACTTTTTTTTTTTTTAATAAATTCTATTTATTTTAGGAAAGGTCATAATTGACCTGATATTCAGATTATATTTCATGCTCCTAGAAATGTCAATTACACCAAGTATACATTACCCACAGATCTAAAGAAAGATAATTCACTTAAAAATCACCATACAAAATTCTTACCACTTATGTTTTTTTTTGTTTGTTTGTTTGTTTTTTTGAGAGAAGGACAGTGAGAGAGAGAGAGAATCAATTTTTAATTAGTTTTTCACATGGCTTTCATTGCTCTGACACTTAGTTGTGTGCATGGGTGCTAGAGTTTGAACCTATGTACTCAGGCATGCCGGGCAAGCACCATAACCCTGATATTTCTTCATTCTTTTTTCCATGTTGGATGAATAATGTGCCCACATTCTGACAAGGTTCGAGGGAGGCACATCTCACACAACTGTCATGCTTATGAACCACGAAAGGATCAGGGTTTGGGTTTTAATCTTAGATTTCTCTGTTATGAATTAAGTAACTTTGGGCAAATCACCTAAAGCCACCTCTTTGTGGCTCAGGGTATTCTTCCATGAAATTTGATGCTACTGGCTGCCTGGTCCCTAACCGGGTTAGTGAGAGGCTCCTTTGAAACAGTGAAAGGGTGGTGAGGAGCTTGAGGCCTTAGGCACCAAGAAGCCTCTCTGCCCTTGGCTCAGGCCTCAGCTGGGCTCTTACCACTTTGTTTCTGAAAGCCTTGTTTGTTCCCTTCCCTCCTTCTGCCCACACCCCCATTCTCTCTCTCTCTCTCTCTTTCTCTCTCTCTCTCTCTCTTTATTTTATTTTTATTTATTTAGTTGGGGTGTCTCATTTTGTTGTACATGTGGGCTCAAATGATCCTCCTGTCTCAGCCTCCTAAATAGCTGGGACTTCAGGTTTGCTCTGTTCTTTTCTCATTTCTGTTGGTCTTTTCAGAAACAACTGAGCAATGGGCTGGAGATGTAGCACAGTGGTAGAGCACTTACCTAGTATGCAGGAGGCTCTGGGTTCAATCCTCAGTCATGCAAGATATAAAAATTTAAAATATTGAATAGATAGATTGGCAGGATTCACATATCCCTACCTTTTCTCCATTTTCACCTCCTCTCTGGTCATTGCTTCCCAGTTCCTTTCTGGAATTCTGGTCTGAAGATGGTGGGGTATGGTCCATCTCCCTGTGTGAAGTGTGGGGCCTATGGATGTTGTCACTGTTGGTCCCTCCGTAGCAATCCTCCCCACTCCCCTTGGTCTTCCACTTTCCCAGCTCCCTGCGGGATTATGGTGGCTGGATGCGCCTGCACATATTTCTTCCTCAGCCACTGCCACTAAATTGCCTTTTTCTTGCAGACATTATATTTCACAGAGGAAGCTCCTGGACTCCCCAGATAATTCTGAGGGATAGTTAGAATTGGCTATCTCCATTTAACAGATTAAGCAATTGAAGCTTGAAGCTGTTTAATGAGAATCAGGACTGTGTCCCAGGACTCTGGAATTTTTAGCCAGTGCTCTTTCCACTATAGGTCCACAAACACCAGTACAATAGATACAGAAAACAATTTTTTAAAGCTTTACTGGTTTATTACAATATCTTTCCTCCTATTCTTTCTCCTCTTCCTCCTCCTCTTCCCTTTTTTAACTTAACATGGATAAAATTAATGGAATAAAAAGATAAAGTAGAAGATGGAGTTTAAAATTATTTACTTGATTAGTAAGGTAAGGTTGATCTTTATGCTCTAATTAAAGATCACATATCATGAATATTAATATTTTAATACAACATGTTTAAGAAATTTTTCTGTGTAGAAAATAATGTATTTTTCCCCCTGTAGTACCAATGGTTGAACCAGGGCCTTGTGCACACTCAGAAAGTACTCTACTGTTGAGCTGCATCCCCAATCCTTCTTTTATTATTTTTATTTTTGAGAAAGGGGTTCATTAAGTTGCCCATGCTGGCCTTGAACTTGTAATCCTCCTGCCTCAGCCTCCGCAGTAGCTGCGCATTCACCACCTTACCCCATTACTAGATTTTTGTTTGTAGTAAAGAGCTGGTCATTGACTCCTCAGTCTAACTCTTATCTACTTTATGTGTTTTTGAAAGACTTTTGTCTCTAGGGCATTTCCATATTTGGAGTTTGATAACCAAAGGCATTGTCCTGACTTGTACTATTTTAGTGGAAGAAAACCCCAGAAGTTATTACCCCACCAGACACCTTTCTGTTAGAGCTATTTATGGTCAAGTCCTAACCTGCATATTCTTTTTTCTTAAGTGGAAATTTGAGTAGCATTGAATAGAATATATTCAGAAATTTAAAAATTGAACCGTTTCAAATATCCCTAGAGTAGTCTTCTTTGGGAACTTCTGATTTGAAAGGGTCACTATTTGAATTCCCAGGAGATTCTGGAGCTCCAGGTCAGGTTATGGGTGGGGGGATAGAAACCCAGAGTAGTAGTAGAAATCTGAGTTCCCTGAGGCATCAGAGTTTGGTGGTGGATCAAAGGGCACAGGACTTTCACTTCAATGAGTCTGACAGCTTATTAACACCAGAGTGTGATCAGGTGATGTTAGCTGCTTCTATTGCAATCTTTGGATTTAATTTGTATACCAATAATGTTGATGAATTCAGAAAAGAGGATTAATAAAAATAACAATTTGAGGAAAGAACTAGACCAGAAATCTGAACACTTGTGTCTCTATTTATTCAGCTATGTTAGCTCAGTAAAATGATTTGGCTTTTCTGAGGCTTAACTTCTTCATTTATAAGAGGAAGGGCGAAATCAATTTTTGTTTTTGTTTTTTTATAAAGAGAGAAGGACAGTGAGAATCAATTTTTATTGAGTTCTTCACATGGCTGTATTGCTCTGACACTTAGCTGTGCACGTGGGTTGCTGGGGCCTGAACCTGTGTACTTGTGCATGCTGGGCAAGCGCTGTAACCACCGAGCCAACACTCCAGTCCTGAATTCAGTTTTTTATCATAAGATTTGTTCCAGTCTTTTTTTTTTCTTTAAGAGAGAGAGAGAGGGAGAAAGTAAAAAGGAATCAATTTTATTTAGTTTTTCGTCTGGCCTTTGTTTCCCCAACACTTAGTTGTGTATGTGGTGCTGGGGTTCGAATCCAGATCCTCATGTACACCAGGCAAGTGTTCCAACCGCTGAGCCACCATTCCAGCCCAGATTTGTTTTAGTCTTAAGTCCTCTGAATTACATACTTCAATTTATAATTTTTACAGGAAGTTTGTCACGTTGTAAGTACAATAAAAGCAATAGCTAGTGCATGTGGAAATCTAGTTAGTTCTGATGATAAATAGTTATTTCTACTCTTGTCAGTGGGAATACCCTTCGGTGAAACGTAAAGTCATCAAAGGCAAACTGAGGCAAACTGGTAAGGTTAAAGTTTCTAAATCCTTTTTCTTTTCTTTCTTTTTCTTTTTTTTTTTTTTAAAGAGAAAGAGAGAATCAATTTTATTTAGTTCTTCATGTGGCCTTCATTGCTAAGACACTTCTTTGTGTATGTGGTGCTAGGGTCTGAACCTTCATACTTGTGCATGCCACACAAGTGCCGTAACTGCTGAGCCACTGTTCCAGCCCCTCTAATTCCTTCTGATTGCACATCACGGATGATTTTAAGGGGAAAAAAAGAGAACTGGCAGTGTTAAGCATTTTAATTTGATAACATGGAGTGGATCATATAAATGCTATTTTGAGGAATTTCTGAAGATGTATACAGTTGTGTCTTTATGTTTCACAACCTTTTAACTAATTCAGTATAGGATCATAAAATATAAATTGAGACGGTATAGACACTACTATTTGTAGCCTAGAAAATGTTACTAATGACAAAAAAATTCAGAAACAAAAATTAGAGCTGGACATGGCACCTGTAATCCCAGTAACTTGGGAGGACAAGGCAGGAGGACTGTGAGTAGGAAGCCAGCCTGTGCAACATAGCAAGACACTGTCTGAAAAACACAAGGAAAAAAGAATTCTTACGTCTTTCTTCTATGGAGTAATAATATGTCTTTGACTTTAAAAAATAGTGTACTGCTTTCTTTATAGGTTTGAGACATAGTGTTTTCAGTCCTGAGCTTGTGGCCAAAATATCTAAATTCTTTTCCTGGTACATCCGTTTCCCAGCTGTGTTACCTTAAGTAAATTATGCCATCTCTTTAGAACTCAGTTCCCTCAACTATCTAAAATGAACAAGTGGAGGGATGAAAAGTTCTTCTTGATATCTTTTTAGATTTTACATTCTATTTGTGTAGAGATCCCAACTTGCTTTTGGGGAGAATGAAGGACATTAACAAATACAAGTGCTATCTCCAACATTGACATGCCAGTCAATCCTAAGCTCAAAAAGCCATATCCAGTGAAAGAGAGTTTTCCTGAAGGATCCTTATTAGAGATTGGTATGTTAGGTAGCTTCTCTCAGAAGCAGACTCGATGACAAGGACATGGTAATCCATGAAATACTTGTAGGGAGTGAGGACATTAGACAGGAAAGGACAGCCCGTCATAAAAGTGGAATTATTGGACCAGTTTCCACTGTCGGTAAATGGAGAGTTTCTGAAATTGTTGTAGACTTCAGAGCTCTGCCATCACTGAGGGGCAGGAATGGGGGTATTGAGACACAGCCAGGGGCTGGAGTGGTGTCTCGGTGGTTATGGCACTTGCCCGGCATGTGCAAGTACGCGGGTTCAAACCCCAGCACCCATGTACACAAATAAGTGTCAGAGCAACGAAAGCCATGTGAAAAACTCAATAAAAATTGATTCTCTCTCTCTCTCTTTCTCTCTCTCTGTCTCACTGTCCTCTCTTAAAACACACACACACACACACACACACACACACATACAGAGCCAATCATTGGCTGTTCCTATGGGGCACCATTTTACTTGGATTTCTTGCCTTGGGCAGTATGGGCTCCTGCTAGCCAGAAAGCCCCAGGTGGTCAGAAGTCCATGTGTCCTAAATTAAAATATACCAAGGGTTTATGGATGGGGCACAGATAGCGGCTGCCATAATCTGGTCACAGAAGGATAGCCACAGGAGTACATCCAAACTACCTCACTGTAGTTAGAGCAACAAGTGAAGATAGATGTGTGTTTACCTCTTGAAGGAAACACCACTGAGAGACGCTGAAGAGGACCAGAGGAAGCAAGGAGCACTCCTCCTCAGCTCTGTGTACCTCTAAACACAATGGCATGTAGCAGCCAGGGAGTGACTACTAGCCTCTGATCTAGGAGGCTGGCCCTGGACATTGCAAAAAGAGGTATGTTTCAGTGCCTGTGCAGTTGGTAGTTAAAATTGCAAGGCCTAATTGCTGGTCACACCAGGACATAGCACACCAGGGAGTAGCACCCATAAGGACTCTGCCTTCTTATTGCAAATGGTGAACCTACATAGGGAATGTGGTTTATTTTGTAGAAACTCTTCTTTTGATGAAAAAAATCAAATTCTGGGGCTGGAGCGGTGGCTCAGCGGTTTTGGCGCTTGCCTGGCAAGCACGAGGACCCCGGTTCAAACCCCAGCACCACATTCACAACTAAGTGTTGGAGCAACGAAGGCCATGTGAAAAACTAAATAAAGTTGTTTCTCTCTTTCTCTGTCTCTCTCACTGTCCCTCTCTCTTTAAAAAAAAAAAAAAGAAAAGAAAAATAAAAAAGCAAATTCTGTGATGTTTGCTGTTAAAAGCATGTTAGGAGGTACAGAATTTTCTATCAGGTTCTATGAAAATCATTTCAGATGTCAGCAGCAGCCCTGGCAGATTTCAAAACATCTGGTTTTTGATATAGAATGTGTGGCATTTGATTGAAAATTTTTAGCATTAAAATTTTATTCCTTGGCATCATCAAAGTTTCGCGAACACTCTCTACTGCTTTCTAGATGATATTGTGTTTTAAAAATCAGAGTGTCGTTCCGGTTAGAATTACTTCCTATTTCATATTTTATAATAATTCATATTTTACTTTTAACATTTAGGTCAGAATGAAGAGCTAAGTGTTTGGAGATGGTTTCTGTACTGGTGCCAAGCAAAAGCTAACAGACCTTGATAAATCAATGCACTTGATTATGATCAAAAGTATGATGACCAACAATATGATCTGGTGAATTGTATTCCCTGAGTTAGCAACATTGTAAAAGAAAAATATAATTAAAGCATCATAATTTTATTGCTAGTAAGTGAACAAAATTATTGATACCCAAAAGGGCTAATGGGAAATCCTGCAATCTTTTATTTATTTGTATATATATATATTTTTTTTTTAAGAGAGAAACAACTTTATTTAGTTTTTCACATGGTTTTCGTTGCTCCAACACTTAGTTGTGTACATGGTGCTGGGGTTTGAACCCGGGTCCTCGTGCTTGCCAGGCAAGCTCCAAAACCGCTGAGCCACCGCTCCAGCCCTATTTGTATATTTTTAATGTCTCTGTGTCCATGAAAGGCAGACAAGAAAACAAGTGGGCAGATAGACTCTTAAGGTAGCTCTTTCGGGAAAGGATGTTGTGAATTCAACTTAGCCTGGTCATGGAACCACAGTTTTATGGACTTTTTAAAAGTATGTAAAGAGTTCATCTAAACTAGTGTTTCTCAAAATGTGTTGCTTAAATATCCAAGTCAAAATCACATAAGGAAGAAAGCAGCTTCCCATCCCACCTCCAGAAATTCACATGGAGTATATCTGGAGTAAAGTCCATGAATGTGCATCTTAATCAACTTCCCTAGATGGCCACTATGGTTTGAGAATCACAGATCAAGACCACTAGGGATTAGGAAACTGAAATCCTGAGAGGGACTTCCCAAGGGCACAGCTGCTTAGTGGCAGAACTGGTGCCCAAACCCAGCTCTCTAGAGTTTCGTATTCATTTCTCTTGTACTTTTTTTTTTTTTTAAAGAGAGAAGGACAGCGAGAGAGAGAGAGGGAGAGACAGAGAGTTAATTTTCATTGAGCTTTTCACATGACTTTTGTTGCTCTGACACTTAGTTGGGTATGTGGGTGCTGGGGTTTGAACCTGTGTACTTGTGCATGCCAGGTAAGCGCTGTAACTGCCGAGCCACTGCTCCAGCCCCCTCTCTTGTACTTTTAATAAATATTCAAAGTCATATCCCAAACACATGCTTTGGTTTTGGGTTTTTTTTTTTAAGGAGAGAGGGACAGTGAGAGAGAGAGAGAGAGAGAGAATCAATATTGTTTGGTTTTTCATGTGGCTTTCACTGCTCCAACACTTTGTTGTGTATGTGGTGCTGGGGTTTGAACCCCTGTCCTTGCACATGCCAGGCAAGCACTGTAACCGTTGAACCACTGCTCCAGCCCCCCAAACGTGTTCTTTGTATAAATAATAATAACTAATCATTTACTATAGAATCAAATACTGCAGATATATAAAGTCCCAATCCTTATATGTACATAAGCAAATGAAATGTACACAAACAGAATAATAATAATAGTTTTGGAAGGCTGGGCTTCATTTCCTAAAATTTCATAATGCGAAACAGACAAGTGCTGCTTTGAGTGGATTTCCAACAAGGCTCTTTTATGAAGGTGTCATGTGATTTGTCATACATGTTTTTCCTCTGATCCCTTCTTAATTTCCACATTGACAGTTCATAGCTGACAAGTTTGCCACAGATAACTTCCTCCTGCAGCTTTTCATGGGAGATCAATGACTGTCTGGGCTGGTGAGTCTGCATGATTAATGCACAGGGCTAGGGAGGTGTGATTGTGATTCACATTCCTCTGTGTGGCTGGTCAGCATTACACAAAGAAAAGAAATGCGTCCTTGTTCATAGCCCGCATTTCTAACCAGGCAAGTCTTCCTGCAGGTAGGTGTGCAGTGTCAGCTATGCGGGCACAAGGTGAGAGTGAGCAGGATCTCAGCTTGGGACATCACCTCTATAGGAGTGACTTGCAGACCTCCTGCTGATGGTGGGTGGCCAATGTCACTTTGTTTAGGGTGGGAAATAGCATAGGTTTAAACTCTGACCCAGAACGAGGCCCCTTGAGACCTGCTAGCCCTGCAGGGGCCTCCTACAAGCCACATGAATTCCTCCCTCTTTAAAAAAGACAGAGGTGGGTTGGGGTTGATTCTGACACTGATTTAAGTAAAATTGAAATTTGGAGACAATTGCTCGACTTTTGTCTCCTCTTTTCTCTTTTCTTCTTATTCTTGTAACTTTTTCTTCATCTAGACATGATTTCAAGGGGTTTATCGGAAGACATGAAATAGGACAAAGTAGCATGTATGACTTATAAATGTAGTAAAACAAGAAAGAAAAAAAACCGTGGGACCCCAGGCAATAAGGAATAAGAATAATCTTTATTCCTTACCACTGGAAGGATTGGGTCTCAAATTAGAAATGGTCTGTTACACTGTTCCCTCCTTAAGATTAACACAGACCCATCATCAATAGAATTATAACACTTCTTTGTACCCTCCTTAAGATTAACACAGACCCATCATCAATAGAATTATAACACTTCTTTGTAGCAAGATAAGAATTGTCTCTGAGTTGCCCTCAACTTAAGAGGGGCTTTAGATGGAAGGAACAATGTTATTGATAAGTTCTTTATGTTTTATTTTTATTTTTGGTACTGGGGAATGAACCCAGGGTGCTTAACCATTGAACCACGTCCCCAACTCTTTTTATTTATTATTTTGAGACAGGGTCTTGCTAAGCAGCTTAAGGGCCTCGATAACTTGCGCGAAGTTGTTGAGGCTGACCTCAAACTTGTCATCCTCCTGTCTCAGCCAACTGAGTCACAGGGATTACAGGCATGCAACACCATGTCTGGCAATAAGTTCTTGAAATACACTAAATAAACGAAATGACAATTTGAAGTTATAGAGATTTATAGAACATGTTGAATTATCCCATTTTGAGATTATCATTGGAATTGCAAAATAATTTGACTGAATGGAAAGAGACATTGTGACTATAAATCTAGAAGTGAGGAAGGAAAAGGAAGCTAAAGAAGATAATCTTATAACCTGCCTTTCATGCACAGGAAAGATGAACAAGGCTCCACTTCCCACAAGCGGCCCCAAGTACTGGGCAACCATACAGCCCTCTCTACTCACAGCTGCCCCTACAGGCATCTTCCTCTGCTGCTCCTCTTTCTCCTTCCATTCTCCTTTTTCTTCTTTCTTCCTCCTTCTTTTTCTCTCTGTTCAACAAGTGTTAGTTACTTTTATTTTTGCCATACCTCTACCCCAGAAAGAGTTTTTAGATATATATCCAATAAGATATTTGATACCTGCACTTTTTCTTTTTGAAGTTGCTGTAAAAAATCCTGTTCCATCTCAGGTAGGTTGAGTTAACAATTCGGTTATCCCAATTGGATTGAGTTAAGATAGGAAATTTTTTTGAAAAATTTAGTTTCTGGATGGGTCTCTAGCACCCTGTACTTGGTATAGTGCAATAGAGAAGCTTTTTAGATTCTTGTGGTCATTGAAAATGATAGAATTATCACTGGAAGACCCATAAAAGTAGCTCAAGATGACCTCTTCCCAGTTCTCATCATTCATGAATATTAGTGATGAATTCTTTTTTTTTTTTAAAGAGAGAGGGATAGTGAGAGAGAGAGAAAGGAGAAAGAGAGAATCAATTTTATTTAGTTTTTCATTTGGCCTTTGTTGCTCCGAGACTTTGTTGTGTACATGGGTGCTGGGGTTTGAACTCGAGTACTTGCACATGTAGGGCAAGCGCCATAACCGCTGAGCCACCACTCCAGCCCCTAGTGATGAATTCT